>SZWC01002662.1:80938-97256 GCA_023375785.1 Penium margaritaceum
TGTGTTTCTGACCACTGTGTTTCTGACCAGTGTGTTTCTGACCACTGTGTTTCTGACCACTGTGTTTCTGACCACTGTGTTTCTGATCACTGTGTTTCTGACCACTGTGTTTCTGACCACTGTGTTTCTGACCACTGTCTTTCTGACCAGTGTGTTTCTGAATACTGTGTTTATTAACACTTTGTTTCTAACCACTGTGTTTATGACCACTGTGTTTCTGACCAGTGTGTTTCTGACCATTGTGTTTCTGACAAGTGTGTTTCTGACCACTGTGTTTCTGACCGGTGTGGTTCTGACCATTGTGTTTCTGACCGCTGTATTTCTGACCACTGTGTTGCTGACCACTGTGTTTATGACTACTGTGTGTCTGACCACTGAGTTTCTGACCACTGTGTTTCTGACCAGTGTGTTTCTGAACACTGTTTTTATTGACACTTTGTTTCTGACGACTGTGTTTATGACCACTATGTTTCTGACCATTGTGTTTCTGACCACTGTGTTTCTGACCAGTGTATTTCTGACCAATGTGCTTCTGACCACAATTATTCTGACCACTATGTTTCTGACTGGTTTGTTTCTGACCACTGTGTTTCTGACCACTGTGTTTCTGACCATTGTGTTTCTGACTGCTGTGTTTCTGACCACCGTGTTTCTGACCACTGTGTTTCTGACCACTGTGTTCCCGACTAGTGTGTTTTTGACCATTGTTTTTCTGATCACTGTGTTTCTGAACATTGTCTGTCTTACCACTGTGTTATTGACTAGTGTGTTTCCGACACGTGTGTTTCTGACCTCTGTGTTTGTGACCACTGTGTTTCTGAGCACTGTGTTTCAGACCAGTGTGTTCCTGACCACTGTGTTTCTGACCATTGTGTTTCTTGCCGCTGTGTTTCTGACCACTGTGTTTCTGACCACTGTGTTTCTGACTGGAGTGTTTCTAACCACTGTGTTTCTGACCACTGTGTTTCTTACCACCGTGTTTCTGACCACTGTGTTTCTGACCAGAGTGTGTCTGACCACTGTGTTTTTGACCACTGAGTTTCTGACCAGTGTGTTTATGACGGCTGTGTTTCTGACCACTGTGTTTCCAACCTCTGTGTTTCTGACCACTGTGTTTTTTGGCCACTGTGTTTCTGAGAACTGTGTTTCTCACCGGTGTGTTTCTGACTACCTTGTTTCTGACCAGTGTGTTTCTGACCTGTGTGTCTCTGACCACTGTGTTTCTGACCACTGTGTTTCTGACCAGTTTGTTTCTGACCACTGTGTTTCTTACCACTCTGTTTCTGATTACAGTTTTTCTGACCAGTGTGTTTCTGACCAGTGTGTTTCTGACCAATGTGTTTCTTACCAGTGTGTTTCTGACCACCGTGTATCTGACAACAGTGTTTCAGACCACTGTGTTTCTGACCACTGTGTTTCTGACCACTGTGTTTCTGACCACTTTGTTTCTGACAACTGTATTTTCTGACCACTGTGTTTCTGACCACTGTGTTTCTGACCCCTGAGTTTCTGAGCACTGTGTTTCTGACCACTGTGTTTCTGACCACGGTGTTTCTGACCACTGTGTATCTGACCACTGTAATTCTGACCAGTGTGTTTCTGACCCCTCTCTTTCTGACCGCTGTGTTTCTGACCACTGACTTTCCAACCACTGTGTTTCGGACCACTGTGTTTCTGACCAGTGTGTTTATGCCCATAGTGTTTCTGACCACTGTATTTCTGACTACTGTGTTTCTGACCACTGTGTTTATGATCACTGTGTTTCTGACCACTTTGTTTCTGACCACTGTGTTCCTGACCAGTGTGTTTCTGACCAATGTGTTTCTGACCACTGTGTTTCTGACCAGCGTGATTCCGACCAGTATGTCTATGAGCGGTGTGTTTCTGACCACTGTGTTTCAGACCACTGTGTTTCTGACCAGTGTGTTTCTGACCACTGTGTTTCTGACCACTGTGTTTTTGACCAGTGTGTCTTTGACCAGTGTGTTCCTGACAACTGTGTTTCTGACCACTGTGTTTCTGACCACTGTGATTCTGACCACTGTGTTTAATTCCACTGTGTTTCTGACCAGTGTGTTTCAGACCATCGTGTTTCTAACCACTGTGTTTCTGACCACCCTGTTTCTGACCACTGTGTTTCTGAGCATTGTGTTTCTGACCAGTATGTTTCTGACCAGTATGTCTCTGACCAGTGTTTTTCTGACCACTGGGTTTCTGACCAATGTGTTTCTGACCAGTGTGTTTATGACCACTGTGTTTCTGACGAGTGTGTTTCTGACCATTGTGTTATGACCACTGTGTTTCTGACCACTGTGTTCATGACAACTGTGTTTTTGACCAGTGTGTTTCTGAGCACTGTGTTTCTGAACAGTGGATTTCTGACCACTGTGTTTCTGACCACTGTGTTTCTGTCCAGTGTGTTTCTGACCACTGTGTTTCTGACCACTGAGTTTCTGACCACTGTGTTTCTGACCACTGTGTTTCTGCCCAATGTGTTTCTGACAACTGTGTTTATGAACACTTTGTTTCTGACCACTGTGTTTATGACCACTGTGTTTCTGACCAGTGTGTTTCTGACCACTGTGTTTCTGACTAGTGTATTTCTGACCACTGTGTTTCTGACCATTGTGTTTCTGACCACTGTTTTTCTGACCAGTGTGTTTCAGACCACTGTGTTTCTGACCATTATGTTTCTGACCATTGTGTTTCTGACTGCTGTGTTTCTGACCACTATGTTTCTGACCACTGTGTTCCTGAGAAGTGTGTTTCTTACCATTGTTTTTCTGATCACTGTGTTTCTGAACATTGTCTGTCTTACCACTGCGTTGTTAACCAGTGTGTTTCTGACCACTGTGTTTGTGACCACTGTGTTTTCTGACCACTGTGTTTTTGACCAGTGTGTTCCTGACCACTGTGTTTCTGACTGTTGTGTTTTTTGCCACTGTGTTTCTGACCACTGTGTTTCTGACCACCATGTTTCTGACCAGTGTGTTTCTGACCACTGTGTTTCTGACCAGCGTATTTCCGACCACTGTGTTTCTGACAAGTATGTTTCTGACCACTTTGTTTTTGACCAATGTGTTTCTGACCAGTGTGTTTCTTATCAGTGTGTTTCTGACCGGAGTGTATCTGATCACCGTGTTTCAGACAACTGTGTTTCTGACCACTGTGTTTCTGACCAGTGTGTTTCTGACCACTGTGTTTCTGACCAGTATGTTTCTGACCAGTGTGTTTCTGACCACTGTGTTTCTGACCACTGTTTTTCTGACCACTGTGTTTCCGACCAGTGTGTTTCTGGCCGCTTATTTTCTGACAACTGTGTTTCTGACCACTGTGTTTCTGACCACTGTATTTCAGACCAGTGTGTTTCTGACCACTCTGTTTCTCACCAGTGTGTTTCTAACCAGTGTCTTTCTGACCACTGTATTTCTGACCAGTGTGTTTCTGACCACTGTTTTTATGACCAGTGTGATTCTGACCAGTGTGTTTCCGACCACTGTGTTTATGAGCACTGTGTTTCCTACCAGTGTTTCTTTGAGCAGTGTGTTTATGACAACTGTGTTTCTGACCACTGTGTTTCTGACCACTGTGATTCTGACCACTGTATTTAATACCACAGTGTTTCTGATCAATGTGTTTCAGACCGTTGTGTTTCTGACCACTGTGTTTCTGACCACCGTGTTTCTTACCACTGTGTTTCTGACCACTGTGTTCCTGACCAATATGTTTCTGCCCAGTATGTTTCTGACCAGTGTGTTTCTGACTTCTATGTTTCTGCCCACTGTGTTTCTGACCACTGTGTTTATGACCATTGTGTTTCTGACCACTGTGTTTATGACAATTGTGTTTATGTCGAGTGTGTTTCTGAGCACTGTGTTTCTGAACAGTGTGTTTCTGAAAACTGTGTTTCTGACCACTGTGTTTCCGACAAGTGTGTTTCTGACCACTGTGTTTCTGACCAGTGTGTTTCTGACCATTGTGTTTCTAACCGCTGTGTTTCTGACCATAGTGTTTCTCACCAGTGTGTTTCTGACCACTGTGTTTGTGACACCGAGTTTCTGACCACTGTGTTTCTGACCAGTGTGTTTCTGACCACTATGTTTCTGACCAGTGTGTTTCTGACCACTGTGTTTATGAACACTTTGTTTCTGACTACTGTGTTTATGACCACTGTGTTTCTGACCAGTGTGTTTCTGACCAGTGTGTTTCTGACCAGTGTATTTCTGACCACTGTGTTTTTGACCACTGTGTTTCTGACCACTGTGTTTCTGACCAGTGTGTTTCTGACCACTGTGTTTTTGACCACTGTGTTTCTTACCACCGTGTTTCTGACCAAAGTGTTTAGGACCAGAGTGTTTCTGACCACTGTGTTTCTGACCACCGAGTTTCTGACCAGTGTGTTTATGACGACTGTATTTCTGACCACTGTGTCTCTGGCCACTGTTTCTGACCAGCGTGTTTTTGACCACTGTGTTTCTGACAACTGTGTTTCTAACCAGTGTGTTTCTGATTACTTTGTTTCTGACCAGTGTGTCTGACTTGTGTGTCTCTGACCACTGTGTTTCTGACAACTGTGTTTCTGACCACGGTGTTTCTGACCACTGTTTTTCTAACCGCTGTCTTTCTGACCAGTGTGTTTCTGACCACTGTGTTTCTGACCACTATGTTTCTGATTACACTGTTTCTGACCAGTGTGTTTCTGACTAGTGTGTCTATGACCAGTGCGTTTTTGACCAGAGTGTTTATACCAATGTGTTTCTGACCACTGTTTTTCTGACCAGTGTGTTTCTGACCACTGTGTTTCTGACCACTGTGTTTCTGACGAGTGTGTTTCTGACAAGTGTGTTTCTGACCAGTGTGTTTCTGACCACTGTGTTTCTGACCAGTGAGTTTCTGACCAATGTTTTTCTTACCACTGTGTTTCTCACCACCGTGTATCTGACCACTGTGTTTCAGACCACTGTGTTTCTCACCACTGTGTTTCTAACCACTGTGTTTCATACCACTGTGTTTCTGACCCCTCTCTTTCTGACCGGTGTGTTTTTGACCACAGAGTTTCCAACCACTGTGTTTCGGACCACTGTGTTTCTGACCATTGTGTTCCTGACCAGTGTGTGTCTGACCAATTTGTTTCTGACCACTGTGTTTCTGACGAGGGTGATTCCCACCAGTGTGTTTCTGACCATTGTGTTTTGGACCACTATGTTTCTGACCACTGTGTTTCTGACCATCGTGTTTCTGACCATTGTGTTCCTGACCTTTGTGTTTCTGACCAGGGTGTTCTGACCAATGTGTTCCCGACCACTGTGTTTCTGACAACTATGTTTCTGACCACAGTGTTTCTGACCACTGTGTTTGTGACCACTGTGTTTCTGACAACTGTGTTTCTGAACAGTGTGTTTCCGACCACTTGATTTCTGACCAGTGTGTTTCTGACCACTGTGTTTCTGACCACTGTGTTTCTTACCACTGTGTTTCTGACCAGTGTCTTTCTAACCACTGTGTTTCTGACCAGTGTGTTTCTGACCACTGTGTTTCTTACCACTGTATTTCAAACCACCGTGTTTCTGACCACTTTGTTTCTGACCAATGTGTTTCTGACCAGTGTGCTTCTGACTTGTGTGTTTCTGACCACTGTGTTTCTGACTAGTGTGTTTCTGACCATTGTGTTTATGACCAGTGTGTTTCTGATGACTGTGTTTCTGACCATTGTGCGTCTGAGCACTGTGTTTCTGACCAGAGTGTTTTTGACACGTGTGTTTCTGACCACTCTGTTTCTGACCACTGAGTTTCTGACCACTGTGTTTCGGACCACTGTGTTTCTGACCATTGTGTTGCTGACCACTGTAACTCTGACCAGTGTGTTTCTGACCACTGTGTTTTTGACCAGGGTGTTTCTGACCTCTGTGTTTCTGACCAGTGTGTTTCTGACCACTGTGTTTCTGACCACCGTGGTTCTGACCACTGTGTTTCTGACCAATGTGTTTCTGACCAGTGTGTTTCTGACCAGTGTGTTTCTGACCAGTGTGTTTCTGACCAGTGTGTTTCTGACCACGGTGTTTCCGACCACTGTGTTTCTGACCACTGTGTTTCTGACCACTGTGTTTCTGACCACTGTGTTTCTGACCAGTGTGTTTCTGACCAGTGTGTTTCTGACCAGTGTGTTTCTGACCAGTGTGTTTCTGACCACGGTGTTTCCCACCACTGTGTTTCTGACCATTGTGTTTTTTACCACTGTGTTTCTGACCAGTGCGTTTCTGACCCCTCTTTTTCTGACTGGTGTGTTTCTGACCATTGTGTTTATGACCACTGTGTTTCGGAACACTGTGTTTCTGACCAGTGTGTTTCTGACCACCGTGTTTCTGACCACTGTGTTGCTGACCAGCTTGTTTCTGACTGCTGTGTTTCCGACTGCTGTGTTTCTGACCAGTATGTTTCATACCACAGTGTTTCTGACCACTGTGTTTCTGACAACTGTGTTTCAGACTACCGTGTGCCTGACCATTGTGTTTCTTACCACTGTGATTCTGACCACTGTGATAATACCACTGTGTTTCTGATCAATGTGTTTCAGACCATCGCATTTCTGACCACTGTGTTTCTGACCACCGTGTTTTTGACCACTGTGTTTCTCACCACTGTGTTTCTGACGAGTATTATTCTGACCAGTATGTTTATAACCAGTGTGTTTCTGACCACTGTGTTTCTGACCACTGTGTTTCTCACCAGTGTGTTTCCGACTACTGTGTTTCTGACCAGTGTGTTTCTGACCTGTGTGTCTCTGACCACTGTGTTTCTGACCACTGTGTTTCCAACCACTGTGTTTCTGACCACTGTATTTTGGACCACTATGTTTCTGAACACTGTGTTCCTGACCAGTGTGTTTCTGACCACTGTGTTCCTGACCACTATGTTTCTGACCATGGTGTGTTTGATTACTGTGTTTCTGACCAGTGTGTTTATGACCACTGTGTTTCTGACCACTGTGTTTCTGACGAGTGTGTTTCTGACCACTGTGTCTCTGTCCACTACGTTTCTGACCACTATGTTTGTGACCACTGTGATTCTAACCACTGTGTTTAATACCACAGTGTTTCTGATCAGTGTGTTTCAGACCATTGTGTTTCTGACCACTGTGTTTCTGAGCACCGTGTTTCTGACCACTGTGTTTCTGACCACTGTGTTTCTGACCAGTATGTTTCTGACCAGTATGTTTCTGACAAGTGTATTCCTGACCAGGGTGTTTCTGACCACTGTGTTTCTGACCAGTGTTTTTATGACCACTGTGTTCCTGACCAGTGTGTTTCTGACCACTGTGTTTATGACCACTGTGTTTTGACCACTGTGTTTATGACAACTATGTTTCTGACCAGTGTGTTTCTGAGCACTGTGTTTCTGAACAGTGGGTTACTGACCACTGTGTTTCTGACCACTGTGTTTCTGACCAGTGTGATTATGACGACTGTGTTTCTGACCAGTGTGTTTCTGACGATTGTGTTTTTGACCGCTGTGTTTCAGACCACTGTGTTTCTGACCACTGTGTTTCTGACCACTGAGTTTCTGACCATTGTGTTTCTGACCACTGTGTTTCTGACCACTGTGTTTCTGACCAGTGTGTTTTTGACCACTGTGTTTGTGAACACTTTGTTTCTGACCAGTTTGTTTATGACCACTGTGTTTCTGACCAGTGTGTTTCTTACCACTCTGTTTCTGACCAGTGTATCTCTGACCACTGTGTTTCTGACCACTGTGTTTCTGACCACGATGTTTCTGACCAGTGTGTTTCTGACCATTGTGTTTCTGACCATTGTGTTTCTGACCATTGTGTTTCGGACTGCTGAGTGTTTTACCACTGTGTTTCTGACCACTGTGTTTTTGACCACTGTGTTCCTGACTAGTGTGTTTCTGACCATTGTTGTTCTGATCACTGTGTTTCTGAACATCGTCTGTCTTACCACTGTGCTATTGACAAGTATGTTTCTGACACGTGTGTTTCTGACCACTGTGTTGGTGACCACTGTGTTTCTGACCGCCGTGTTTCTGACCTGTTGGTTCCTGACCACTGTGTTTCTGACCATTGTGTTTCTTGCCAGTGTGTTTCTGATCACTGTATTTCTGACCAATGTCTCTCTGAATAGTATGTTTCTAACCACTGTGTTTCTGACCACTGTGTTTCTGACCAATGTGTTTCTGGCCACAGTGTTTCTGACCAGAGTGTTTCTGACCACTGTGTTTCTGACCTCTGTGTTTCTGACCACTGAGTTTCTGACCAGTGTGTTTCTGACGACTGTGTTTCAGACCACTGTGTTTCTGACCTGTATGTTTCTGACCACTGTGTATCTGACCACTGTGTTTCTCACCAGTGTGTTTCTGACTACTGTGTTTCTGACCAGTGTGTTTCTGACCTGTGTGTCTCTGACCACTGCGTGTCTGACCACTGTGTTTCTCACTAGTTTGTTTCGGACCTCCGTGTTTCTTACCACTGTGCTTCTGATTACTGTGTTTCTGACCAGTGTATTTCTGACCAGTGTTTTTCTGACCATGATGTTTCTGATCACTGTGTTTGTGACCATTGTGTTTCTGCCCAGTGTGCTTCTGACCAGTATGTTTCTGACCACTGTGTGTCTGACCAGTGTCTTTCTGACCAGTGTGTTTCTGACGAGTGTGTTTCTGACCACTGTGTTTCAGACCAGTGTGTTTCTAACCGATATGTTTCTTCCAAGTGTGTTTCTGACCACCGTGTATCTGACCACTGTATTTCAGACCACTGTGTTTCTGACCACTGTGTTCCTGACCACTGTGTTACTGACCACTATGTTTCTGACCACCATGTTTCTGACCACTGTGTTTCTCACCACTGTCTGTCTGACCACTGTGTTTCTTACCACTGAGTTTCTGACCACTGTGTTTCTGACCACTGTGTTTCTGACCACTGTGTATCTGACCACTGTTATTCTGACCAGTGTGTTTCTGACCCCTCTCTTTCTAACCGGTGTGTTTCTGACCACTGAGTTTCCAACCACTGTGTTTCGGACCACTGTGTTTCTGACCAGTGTATTTATGACCAGCGTGTGTATGACCACTGTGTTTTTGACTACTGTGTTTCTGACCACTGTGTTTATGATCACTGTGATTCTAACCACTGTGTTTCTGACCACTGAGTTCCTGACCAGTGTGTTTCTGACCAATGTGTTTCTGACCACTGTGTTTCAGACAAGCGTGATTCCGACCAGTGTGTTTCTGACCAGTGTGTTTCTGAACACTGTGTTTCGGACGACTGTGTTTCTGACCACTGTGTTTCTGACCACTGTGTTTCTGACCATTGTGTTCCTGACCACTGTGCTTTTGACCAGTGTGTTTCTGACCAATTTGTTTCCAACCACTGTGTTCCTGACCACTTTGTTTCTGACGACAGTGTTTCTGACAACTGTGTTTCTGACCACTGTGTTTGTGACCACCGTGTTTCTGACAACTGTGTTTCTGAACAGTGTGTTTCTGACCACTGTGTTTCTGACCAGTGTGCTTCCCACCAGTGTGTTTCTGACCACTGTGTTTCTTACCACTGTGTTTTTGACCAGTGTCTTTCTAACCACTGTGTTTCTGACCAGTGTGTTTCTGACTAGTGTGTTTCTGACCACTATGTTTCAAACCACCGTGTTTCTGACCACTTTGTTTCTGACCAATGTGTTTCTGACCAGTGTGCTTCTGACCAGTGTGTTGCTGACCACTGTGTTTCTGACCACTGTGTTTCTTACCAGTGTGTTTCTGACCAGTGCGTTTCTCATGACTGTGTTTCTGACCATTGTGCATCTGAGCACTGTGTTTGTGACCAGTGTGTATCTGACACGTGTGTTTCTGACCATTGTGTTTCTGACCGGTGTGTTTCCAAACACTGTATTTCTGACCATTGTGTTTTTGATCACTGTGTTTCTAACGTGTTCGTTTCTGAACCCTCTATTTCTGACTGGTTTGTTTATGACTACTGTGTTTATGACTACTGTGTTTCCAACCACTGTGTTTCGGACCACTGTGTTTCTGACCAGTGTCTTTCCGACAGCTGTGTTTCTAAACACTGTGTTTCTGACCAGTTTGTTTCTGACCACAGTAATTCTGACCAGTGTGTTTCTGACCACTGTGTTTCTGACCATTGGGTCTCAGACCACTGTGTTTCTGACCACTGTGTATTAGACTACCGTGTGCCTGACCAGTGTGTTTCTGACCACTGTGTCTCTGACCACTGTGTTTCTGACCAGTGTGTTTCTGACCACAGTGTCTCTGAACGCTGTGTTTCTGACCACTGTGTTTCTGACCACTGTGTTTCTAACCAGTGTGTTTGTGACCAATCTGTTTCTGACCACAATGTGTCTGACCACTGTGTTTCTGACCACTGTGCTTCTGACCTCTGTGTTTCTGACCATTGAGTTTCTGACCAGTGTGTTTCTGACCACTGTATTTCTGACCACTTTGGTTCTGACGCGTGTGTTTCTGACCAGTGTGTTTCACACAACTGTGTTTCTGCCCAGTCTGTTTCTGACCACTGTGTTTCTTACCACTGTGTTTCTGACCAGTGTGTTTCTGACCAATGTGTTTCTGACCATTGTGTTTCTGACCAGAGGTGTGTCTGACCACTCTGTTTCTGAGCAGGGTGTTTCTGACCAGTGTGTTTATGACAAGTGTGCTTGTGACCACTGTGTTTCTGACCATTGTGTTTCTGACCACTGTGTTCCTGACCAGAGTGTTTCTGACCAGTGTGTTTCTGACCGCTGTGTTTCTGGCCACTGTGTTTCTGAACACTGTGTTTCTGTGCACTATGCTTCTGACCGCTGTGTTTCTGACCACTTTGATTCTGACCATTGTGTTTCTGACCATTGTGTTTCTGACCAGTGTGTTTATTACCACTGTGTTCACTACCACAGTGTTTCTCACCACTGTGTTTCTGACCAGTGTGTTTCTGACCACTGTGTTTCCGACCACTGTGTTTCTGACCACTGTGTTTCCGACCACTGTGTTTCTGACCACAATGTTTCTGACCACAGTATTTCTGACCGCTATGTTTGTGACCACTGGGTTTCTGACGACTGTGTTTCTGACCTGTGTGTTTCTGACCACTCTGTTTCTGACCAGTATGTTTATGACCACTGTGGGTCTGACCATTGTGTTTCTGACCACTGTGTTTCTGACCTGTGTGTTACTCACCAGTGTGTTTCTGACCAGTTTGTTTCCGACCACTGTGTTTCTGACCACTGTGGTTCTGACCAGTGTGTTCTGACTGCTTTGTTTCTGTCCAGTGTGTTTCTAACCAGTGTGTTTCTGACCACTGTCTTTCTGACCAATGTGTTTCTGACCACTGTGTTTCTGACCACTTTGTCTCTGACCACTTTTTTTCTGACCAGTGTATTTCTGATCTCTGTGTATCTGACCACTGTGTTTCTGAGTACTGTGTGTCTAACTAGTTTGTATTTGCCCACTGTGTTTCTGTCCACTGTGTTTCTGACCAGTGTGTTTCTGACCACTGTGTCTCTGAACGCTGTGTTGCTGACCACTGTGCTTTTGACCACTGTCTTTCTGACCACTGTGTTTCTGTCCAGTGTGTTCTTGACCACTGTGTTTCTGACCACTGTGTCTCTGACCACAGTGTTTCTGACCACCGTGGTCTTGACCACTGTGTTTCTGACTAGCGTGTTTCTGACCACTGTGTTTCTGACCAGCGTGGCCCTTACCACTTTGTTTCTGACCAGTGTGTTTGTGACCACTGTGTTTCTGACCACTGTGTTTTTGACTTGTGTGTTTCTGACAACTGTGTTTCCGACTACTGTGTTTGTGACCAGTGTGTTTATGGCCACTGTGTTTCTGACCAGTGTGTTTCTGGCCAGTGTGTTTGTGGCCACCGTGTTTTTGACCAGTGTGTTTCTGACCACTGTGTTTCTGACCACTATGGTTCTGACTAGTGTGTGTCTAACCAATGTATTTCTGTCCACTGTGTTCTTGACAAGTGTGTTTTTGACCACTGTGTTTCTGACCACTGTGTTTCTGACCACTTTGTTTCTGACCACTGTGTTTCTGACCAGTGTGTTTATGACCAGTGTGTTTATGACCACTGTCTTTCTGACCACTGTGTTTATGACCACCGTGTTTCTGACCAGTGTGTTTTTGACCACTGTGTTCCGACCAATGTGTGTCTGACCACTGTGTTTCTGACCACTGTTTCTATGACCACAGTGTTCTGACCACTATGTTTATAACCACGGTGTTTCTGACCACTGTGGTCCTGCCCAGTGAGTTTATGACCAGTGTGTTTCTGACCACTGTGTTTATGACCACTGTGTTTTGGACCACTGTGTTTCTGGCCAGTGTGTTTCTTACCTGTGTGTTTTTGTCATCTGTGTATCTGACCACTGTGTTACTAACCACTGTGTTTCTGACCAGTGTACTTCTTACCACTGTGTTCATGACCGGTGTGTTTCTAACCACTGTGATTCTGACCAGTGTGTTTCTGACCACTGTGTTCAGACCAATATGTTTCTAACAACTGTGTTTCTTACTGCTGTGTATCTTACCACCATTTTTCTGACCACTGTGTTTCTGATCACAGTGTTTCTGACCACTATGTTTCTGACCACTGGGTCTCTGACCACTGTGTTTATGACTGCTGTGTTTCTGACCACTGTTTTTCAGACCAGTGTGTTTCTCACCACTGTGTTTCTGACCAGTGTGATCTGACCACTGTGTTTCAAACCACTGTGTTTCTAACCGGTGTGTTTCTGACCACTGTGTTTCTGACCGGTATGTTTCTTAAAAGCCTGTCTGTGACCACTGTGTTTTTGACAAATGCGTTTCTGACCACTATGTTTCTGACCAGTGTGTTTCTGACCAGTGTGTTTCTGACCAATGTGTTTCTGACAAGTGTGTTTCTGACCAGTGTGTTTATGACCACAATGTTTGTGACCAGTGTGGTGCTGACCAAGTGTTTCTGATCACTGTGTTTCTTACCACTGTGTTTCTGACCACCGTATTTCTGACCACTGTGTTTCTGACCAGTCTGTTTCTGACCACCGTGTCTCTGACCACTGTGTTTTTTACCACTGTGTTTCTGATCAGTGTGTTTCTGACCACTGTGTTTCTGACCACTGTGTTTCTAACCACTTTGTTTCTGACCAGCGTGTTTATGACCATTGTGTTTCTGACCACTGTGATTGTGACCACTGGATTTCTGACCACTGTGTTTCTTACCAGCGTGGTTCTGACCACTGTGTTTCTGACCAGTGTGTTTCTGACCTCAGTGTTTCTGACTAGTGTGTTTATGACCACTTTGTTTTTGACCGGTGTGTTTATGACCACTGTGTTTCTGACCACTGTGTTTCTGACCATTGTGCTTCTGACCACTTTGTTTCTGACCACTGTATTTCTGACCAGTGTGTTCTGACCAGTGTGTTTCTGACCACTGTGTTTCTGACCACTCTGTTTATGACCACTGTGTTTCAGACCAGTGTGTTCCCGACCACTGTGATCTGACAAGTGTGTTTCTGACCACTGTGTCTCTGAACGCTGTGTTTCAGACCACTATGTTTTTGACTACTGTAGTTCTGAATAGTGTGTTTATGGCCAGTGACTTTCTGACCACTGTGTGTCTGACCACTTTGTTTATGACCACTGTATTTCTGACACTGTGTTTCTGACCACTGTGTTTCTGACCACTGTGTTTCTGACCAGTGTGTTTGTGACCACTCTGTTTCTGCCTAGTGTGTTTCTGACCATTGTGTTCTTGACCACTGTTTTTCTGACCAGTGTGTTTCTGACCACTGTGTTTCTGACCAGCGTGGTCGTGACCATTGTATTTGTGATCACTTTGTTTCTGACCACAGTGTTTCTGACCAGTGTGTTTCTGACCACTTTGTTTCTGACGAGTGTGTTTCTGACCACTGTGTTTCTGACCACTGTGTTTCTGACCCGTGTGTTTCTGACCAGTTTGTTTCTGTCCAGTGTGTTTCTAACCAGTGTGTTTCTGACCACTGTGTTTCTGACCAATGTGTTTCTGACCACTGTGTTTCTCACCACTTTGTTTCTGACCACTGTGTTTCTGACCAGTGTATTTCTGACCACTGTGTTTCTGACCACTGTGTTTCTGACGACTGTGTGTCTGACTAGTGTGTTTTTGACCACTTTATTTATGAGCACTGTGTTTCTGACCACTGTGTTTCTGACCAGTGTGTTTCTGACCAGTGTGTTTCTGACCACTGTGTTTCTCACCACTTTGTTTCTGACCACTGTGTTTCTGACCAGTGTATTTCTGACCACTGTGTTTCTGACCACTGTGTTTCTGACGACTGTGTGTCTGACTAGTGTGTTTTTGACCACTTTATTTATGAGCACTGTGTTTCTGACCACTGTGTTTCTGACCAGTGTGTCTCTGAACGCTGTGCTGCTGACCATTGTGTTTCTGACAACTGTCTCTCTGACCACTGTGTTTCTGTCCAGTGTGTTTCTGACCACTGTGTTTCTGACCACTGTGTCTCTGACCACTGTGTCTCAGACCACCATATTCTTGACCACTGTGTTTCTGACCAGTTCGTCCCTGACCACTGTGTTTCTTACCAGCGTGGTCCTGACCACTGTTTTTCTGACCAGTGTGTTTGTGACCACTGTGTTTCTGACCACTGTGTCTCTGACAAGTGTGTTTCTGACCACTGTGTTTCTGACCACCGTGTTTCAGACAACTGTGTCTCTGACCACTGTGTTTCTGACCACTGTGTTTCTAACCACTGTGTTTGTAACTAGTGTGTTTATGGCCACTGTGTTTCTGTCCAGTGTGTTTCTGGCCAGTGTGTTTGTGTACACAGTGTTTCTGACCAGTGTGTTTCTGACCACAGTGTTTCTGACCACTGTGGTTCTGACCAGTGTGTTTCTGACCAATGTGTTTCTGTCCTGTGTGTTTCTGACGAGTGTGTTTCTGACCACTGTGTTTCTGACCACTGTGTTTCTGACCACATTGTGTCTGACCACCGTGTTTCTGACCAGTGTGTTTCTGACCAGTGTGTTTCTGACCACTGTGTTTCTGACCACTGTGTTTATGACCATCGTGTTTCTGACCAGTTTGTTTCGGACCACTGTGTTCTGACCAGTGTATTTCTGACCACTGTGTTTCTGACCACCGTGTTTATGACCACAGTGTTTCTCACCACTGTTTCACTGACAACTGTATTTCTGACCGGCGTGTTTCTGACCAGTGTGTTTCCGACCAGTGTGTTCCTGACAAGTGTGTTTCTGACCAGTGTGTTTCTGACCAGTGTGTCTCTGAACGCTGTGTTTCAGACCACTCTATTTTTTACTACTGTACTTCTGACCAGTGTGTTTATGACCAGTGTGTCTATGACCACTGTGTGTCTGACCACTGTGTTTCTGACCACAGTATTTCTGACCACTGTGTTTCTGACCTCTGTGTTTCTAACCACTGTGTTTCTGACCAGTGTGTTTGTGACCACTCGGTTTCTGACCAGTGTGTTTTCTACCACTGTGTTCTTGACCACTGTGTTTCTGACCGGTGTGTTTCTGATCACTGTGTTTCTGACCGGCCTGGTCCTGACTGCTGTCTTTCTGATCAGTGTGTTTGTGACCACTGTGCTTCTGACCACTGTGTTTCTGACCAGGGTGTTTCTGACCACTGTGTTTCTGACCACCGTGTTTCTGACCAGTGTGTTTCTGACCATTGTGTTTCTGACCACTGTGTTTCTGACCTGTGTGTTTCTGACCACTGTGTTTCTGTCCAATGTGTTTCTGGCAAGTGTTTTTGTGACCACTGTGTTACTGACCAGTGTGTTTTTGACCACTGTGTTTCTGACCATTGTGTTTCTGACCACTGTGTTTCTGACCTGTGTGTTTCTGACCACTGTGTTTCTGTCCAATGTGTTTCTGGCAAGTGTTTTTGTGACCACTGTGTTACTGACCAGTGTGTTTTTGACCACTGTGTTTCTGACCACTGTGGTTCTGACCAGTGTGTTTCTGACCAGTTTGTTTCTGTCCAGTATGTTTCTAACCAGTGTGTTTCTGACCACTGTGTTTCTGACCAATGTGTTTCTGACCACTTTGTTTCCGACCACTTTGTTTCTGACCACCGTGTTTCTGACCAGAGTATTTATGACCACTGTGTTTCTAACCACTGTGTTTCAGACCACTATGTGTCTGACTAGTGTGTTTTTGACGACTGTGTTTCTGACCACTGTGTTTCTGACCAGTGTGTTTCTGACCACTGTGTCTCTGAACGCTGTGTTGCTGACCACTGTGTTTCTGACCACTGTGTTTCTGACCACTGTGTTTCTGACCA
>SZWC01002662.1:97311-114414 GCA_023375785.1 Penium margaritaceum
ACTGTGTTTCTGACCACTGTGTTTGTGACTAGTGTGTTTATGGCCACTGTGTTTCTGACCAGTGTGTTTCTGGCCAGTGTGTTTGTGACCACTGTGTTTCTAACCAGAGTGTTTCTGACCACTGTGTTTCTGACCAGTGTGGTTGTGACCAGTGCGTTTCTGACCAATGTGTTTCTGTCCAGTGTGTTTTTGACGAGTGTGTTTCCGACCACTGTGTTTCTGACCACTGTGTTTCTGACCACTGTGTTTCTGACCACTTTGTTTCTGACCAGTGTGTTTCTGTCCAGTGTGTTTTTGACGAGTGTGTTTCCGACCACTGTGTTTCTGACCACTGTGTTTCTGACCACTGTGTTTCTGACCACTTTGTTTCTGACCAGTGTGTTTCTGACCAGTGTGTTCTGACCAGTGTGTTTCTCACCATTGTGTTTCTGACCACTGTGTTTATGACCACCGTGTTTCTGACCAATGTGTTTCCGACCACTGTGTTCTAACCAGTGTGTTTCTGACCACTGTGTTTCTGACCACTGTCTTTATGACCAAGGTGTTTCTGACCACTCTGTATCTGACAACTGTATTTCTGACCTGTTTGTTTCTGACCATTGTGTTTCTGACCAGTGTGTTTCTCACGACTATGTTTCTGACCGGTGTGTTTCTGACCATTGTGTCTCTAAACGCTGTGTTTCAGCCCACTGTGTTCCTGGCTACTGTATTTCTGACTAGTGTGTTTATGACCCGTGTGTTTTTGACCACTGTGTGTCTGACCACTGTGTTTCTGACCACTGTATTTTTATGACCACTGTGTTTGTGACCACTGTGTTTCTGACCACTGTGTTTCTGACTAGTGTGTTTGTGACCACTCTGATTCTAACCAGTGTGTTTGTGACCAATGTGTTCTTATCCACTGTGTTTCTGACCAGTGTGTTTCTGACCACTGTGTTTCTGACCAGCGTGGTCCTGACCAGTGTATTTCTGATCAGTGTGTTTGTGACCACTGTCATTCTGACCACTGTGTTTTTGACCAGTGTGTTTCTGACCACTGTGTTTCCGACGACTGTATTTTTGACCAGTGTGTTTCTGACAACTGTGTTTCTGACCACTGTGTTTCTGACCTGTGTGTTTGTGACCACTTTGTTTTTGTCCAGTATGTTTCTGGCCAGTGTGTTTATGACCCCTTGTGTTACTGACCAATGTGTTTTTTACCACTGTGTTTCTGACCACTGTCTTTCTGACTACTTTGTTTTTGTCAAGTGTGTTTCTGACCAGTGTGTTTCTGACCACAGTGTCTCTGACCACTGTGTTTCTGACCACCGTGTTATTGACCACTGTGTTTCTGACCAGTTCGTTCCTGACCAATTTCTTTCTGACCAGCGTGGTCCTGACACTGTCTTTCTGACCAGTGTGTTTGTGACCACTCTGTTTCTGACCACTGTGTCTCTGACCAGTGTGTTTGTGACCACTGTGTTTCTGACCACTGTGTTTCTGACCACTGTATTTCTGACCAGTGTGTTTCTGACCACTGTGTTTCTGACCACTGTGTTTGTCACTAGTGTGTTTATGGCCACTATGTTTCTGTCCAGTGTATTTCTGGCCAGAGTGTTTGTGACCACTGTGTTTCTGACCAGTGTGTTTCTGACCACTGTGTTTCTGACCACTGTGGTTCTGACCAGTGTGTTTCTGACCAATGTGTTTCTGTCTAGTGTGTTTTTGACAAGTGTGTTTCTGACCACCGTGTTTCTGACCACTGTGTTTCTGACCACATTGTTTCTGACCACCGTGTTTCTAACCAGTGTGTTTCTGACCAGTGTGTTTCTGACCACTATGTTTCTGACCACTGTGTTTATGACCATCGTGTGTCTGACCAGTGTGTTTCCGACCACTGTGTTGTGACCAGTGTGCTTCTGACCACTGTGTTTCTGACCACCATGTTTATGACCACGGTGTTTCTCACCACTGTGTCTCTGAGAACAGTATTTCTGACCGGCGTGTTTCTGAACCTTGTGTTTGTGACCAGTGTGTTTCTGACCACGGTGTTTCTGACCAGTGTGTTTCTGACCAGTGTGTCTCTGAACGCTGTGTTTCAGACCACTGTGTTTTTTACTACTATACTTCTCACCAGTTTGTTTATGACCAGTGTGTCTATGACCAGTGTGTGTCTGACCACTGTGTTTCTGACCATTGTATTTCTGACCACTGTTTCTGACCACTGTGTTTATGACCACTGTGTTTCTGACCAGTGTGTTTGTGACCACTCTGTTTCTGACCAGTGTGTTTTGTACTACTCTGTTCTTGACCACTGTGTTTCTGACCAGTGTGTTTCTGACCACTGTGTTTCTGACCGGCCTAGTCCTGACCACTGTTTTTCCGATCAGTGTGTTTGTGACCACTTTGTTTCTGACCACTTTGTTTCTGACCAGGGTGTTTCTGACCACTGTGTTTCTGTCGAGTGTGTTTCTGGCCAGTGTGTTTGTGACCACTGTGTTACTTGCCAGTGGGTTTTTTACCACTGTGTTTCTGACCACTGTGGTTCTGACCAGTGTGTTTCTGACCAGTTTGTTTCTGTCCAGTATGTTTCTAACCAGTGTGTTTCTGACCGCCGTGTTTCTGACCAATGTGTTTATAACAACTTTGTTTCCGACAACTTTGTTTCTGACCAGTGTGTTTCTGACCACTGTGTTTCTGACCATTGTGTTTCTGACCACTGTGTGTCTGACTAGTGTGTTTTTGACGACTGTGTCTCTGACCACTGTGTTTCTGACCACTGTGTCTCTGAACGCTGTGTTGTTGACCATTGTGTTTCTGACCACCGTGTTTCTGACCACTGTGTTTCTGACCAGTGTGTTTCTGACCACTGTGTTTATGACCACTGTGTTTCTGACCATTGTGTTTCTGACCAGTGTGTTTCTGACCACTGTGTTTCTGACCACTGTGTTTGTGACTAGTGTGTTTATGGCCACTGTGTTTCTGACCAGTGTGTTCCTGACCACTGTGTTTCTGACCACTGTGTTTCTGAGCACTGTATTTCTGACCGGTGTGTTTCTGACCTCTGTGTTTATGACCACTGTGTTTGTGACCACTGTGTTTGTGACCAGTATGTTTCTGACCACTGTGTTTCTGACCACTGTGGTTCTGACCAGTGTGTTTCTGACCATTGTGTTCCTGTCCAGTGTGTTTTTGACAAGTGTGTTTCCGACCACTGTGTTTCTGACCACTGTGTTTCCGACCACTGTGTTTCGGACCACTTTGTTTCTGACCAGTGTGTTTCTGACCAGTGTGTTCTGACCAGTGTGTTTCAGACCACAGTGTTTCTGACCACTATGTTTGTGACCACCGTGTTTCTGACCTGTATGTTTCCGACCACTGTGTTCTGACCAGTGTGTTTCTGACCACTGTGTTTCTGACCACTGTGTTTATGACCACGGTGTTTCTGACCACGGTGTATCTGACAACGGTATTTCTGACCAGCGTGTTTCTGACCATTGTGTTTCTGACCAGTGTGTTTCTGACGACTATGTTTCTGACCAGTGTGTTTCTGACCACTGTGTCTCAGAACGCTGTGTCTCAGACCACTGTGTTTTTGACTGTTGTATTTCTGACCAGTGTGTTTATGACCAGTGTGTTTCTGACCACTGTGTGTCTGACCACTGTGTTTCTGACCACTATTTTTTTTTACCACTGTGTATCTGACCACTATTTTTCTGACCACTGTGTTTCTGACTAGTGTGTTTGTGACCACTCTGTTTCTGACCAGTGTGTTTCTGACCACTGTGTCCTTGACCACTGTGTTTCTGACCAGTGTGTTTCTGACCACTGTGTTTCTGACCAGCGTGGTCCTGACCACTGTATTTCTGATCAGTGTGTTTGTGACCACTGTGTTTGTGACCAGTGTGTTTCTGACCAATGTGTTTCTGACAACTGTGTTTCTGACATGTGTGTTTCTGACCACTATGTTTCTGACCACTATGTTTCTGACCTGTGTGTTTCTGACCACTGTGTTTCTGTCCAGTGTGTTTGTGACCACTGTGTTACTCACCAGTGTGTTTTTTACCACTGTGTTTCTGGCCACTGTGGTTCGGACCAGTGTGTTTCTGACCAGTTCGTTTATGTCCAGTGCGTTTCTAACCAGTGTGATTCTGACCACTGTGTTTCTGACCACTGTGTTTATGACCACCGTGTTTCTGACCAGTATGTTTCTGACCACTGTGTTTTGACCAGTGTGTTTCAGACCACTGTGTCTCTGAAGGCTGTGTTTCAGACCACCATGTTTTTGACTACTGTATTTCTGAACAGTGTGTTTATGACCAGTGTGTTTCTGACCACTGTGTGTCTGACCACTTTGCTTATGACCACTGTATTTCTGACCACTGTGTTTCTGACCACTGTGTTTCTGACCACTGTGTTTTTGACCAGTGTGTTTCTGACCACTGTGTTTTTGACCTGCGTGGTCCTGACCACTGTATTTCTGATCAGTGTTTTTGTGACCACTGTGAGTCTGACCATTGTGTTTCTGACCACTTTGTTTCTGACCACTGTGTTTCTGACCAGTGTGTTTCTGACCACTGTGTTTCTGAACACTGTGTTTCTGACGTGTGTGTTTCTGACCACTGTGTCTCTGTCCAGTGTGTTTCTGGCCAGTGTGCTTGTGACCACCATGTTACTGACCAGTGTGTTTTTGACCACTGTGTTTCTGACCACTGTGGTTCTGACCAGTGTGTTTCTGACCAGTTTGTTTCTGTCCAGTGTGTTTCTAACCAGTGTGGTCCTGACCACTGTGTTTCTGAATAATGTGTTTCTGACCACTGTGTTTCTGACCACTTTGTTTCTGACCACAGTGTTTCTAACCAGAGTATTTCTGTCCACAGTGTTTCTGACCACTGTGTTTCTGACGACTGTGTGTCTGACTAGTGTGTTTTTGACCACTGTGTTTCTGACCACTGTGTTTCTGACCAGTGTGTTTCTATCCACTGTGTTTCTGACAATTGTGTTTATGACCACTGTGTTTCCGTCCAGTGTGTTTCTGACCACAATGTTTCTAAGATTGTGTCTCTGACCACTGTGTTTCTGACCACCGTGTTCTTGACCACTGTGTTTCTGACCAGTTTGTTCCTGACCACTGTGTTTCTGACCAGGGTGGTCCTGACCACTGTATTTCTGACCAGTGTGTTTGTGACCATTGTGTTTCTGACCACTGTCTCTCTGACCAGTGTGTTTCTGACCACTGTGTTTTTGACCACTGTGTTTCTGACCACTGTGTTTCTGACCAGTGTGTTTCTGACCACTATGTTTCTGACCACTGTGTTTGTGACTAGTGTGTTTATGGCCACCGTGTTTCTGTCCAGTGTGTTTCTGGCCAGCGTGTTTGTGACCACTGTGTTTCTGACCAGTGTGTTTCTGACCACTGTGTTTCTGACCACTGTGGTTCTGACCAGTGTGTTTCTGACCAATGTGTTTCTGTCCGTTGTGTTTTTGACGAGTGCGTTTCTGACCAGTGTGTTTCTGACCACTCTGTTTCTGACCACTGTGTCCCTGACCACATTGTTTCTGACCACCGTGTTTCTGACCAGTGTGATTCTGACCAGTGTGTTTCTGACCACAGTGTTTATGACCACCGTGTTTCTGACCAGTGTGTTTCCGACCATTGTGTTCTGACCAGTGTGTTTCTGACCACTGTGTTTCTGACCACTGTGTTAATGAGCAAGGTGTTTCTGACCACTGTGTCTCTGACAACTGTATTACTGACCGGCGTGTTTCTGACCATTGTGTTTATGACCAGTGTGTTTCTGACCACTGTGTTTCAGATCAGTGTGTTTCTGACCACGGTGTCTCTGAACGCTGTGTTTCAAACCACTGGGTTTTTGACTACTGTATTTCTGACCAGTGTGTTTATGACCAGTGTGTCTATGACCACAGTGTGTCTGACTTCTGTGTTTCTGACCACTGTATTTCTGACCACTGTGTTTCTGACCACTGTGTTTCTGACCACAGTGTTTCTGACCAGTGTGTTTGTGACCACTCTATTTCTGACCAGTGTGTTTTTTAGCACAGGGTTCTTGACCACTGTGTTTCTGACCAGTGTGTTTCTGACCACTGTGTTTGCGACCGGCATGGTGCTGACCACTGTTTTTCTGATCAGTGTGTTTGTGACCACTGTGTCTCTGACCACTATGTTTCTGACCAGGGTGTTTCTGACCACTGTGTTTCTGACCAAAGTGTTTCTGACCAGAGTGTTTCTGACCACTGTGTTTCTGACAACTGTATTCCTAACCTGTGTGTTTCTGACCACTGTGTTTCTGTCCTGAGTATTTTTGGCGAGTGTGTTTGTGACCACTGTGTTACTGACCAGTGTGTTTTTGACCACATTGTGTCTGATCACTGTGGTTCTGACCAGTGTGTTTCCGACCAGTTTGTTTCTGTCCAGTGTGTTTCTAACCAGTGTGTTTCTGACCATTGTGTTTCTGACCAATGTGTTTCTGACAACTTTGTTTCTGACCACTTTGTTTCTGACCACTGTGTTTCTGACCAGTGTATTTCTGACCACTGTGTTTCTGACCACTGTGTTTCTGAACACTGCGTGTCAGGCTAGTGTGTTTTTGACGACTGTGTTCCTGACCACTGTGTTTGTGACAAGTGTGTTTCTGACCACTGTGTCTCTGAACGCTGTGTTGCTGACCACTATGTTTCTGACCACTGTGATTCTGACCACTGTGTTTCTGACCAGTGTGTTTCTGACCACTGTATTTATGGCCACTGTGTTTCTGACCACTGTGTTTCTAACGAGTGTGCCTCTGGCCACTCTCTTTCTGACTACTGTGTTTGTGACTAGTGTGTTTATGGGCACTGTGTTTCTGACCAGTGTGTTTCTGGCGAGTGTGTTTGTGACCAATGTGTTTCGGACCAGTGTGTTTCTGGCCACTCTTTTTCTGACCACTGTGGTTCTGACCAGAGTGTTTCTGACCAATGTGTTTCTGTCCAGTGTGTTTTTGACGAGTGTGTTTCCGACCACTGTGTTTCTGACCACTGTGTTTTTGCCCACTGTGTTTCTGACCACTTTGTTTCTGACCAGTGTGTTTCTGACCAGTGTGTTCTGACCAGTGTGTTTCTGACCACTGTGTTTCTGACCACTGTGTTTATGACCACCGTGTTTCTTACCAGTGTGTTTCCGACAACTGTGTTCTGACCAGTGTGTTTCTGACCACTGTGTTTCTGAACACTCTGTTTATGACCATGATGTTTCTGACCACTGTGTATCTGACAACTGTATTTCTGATCAGCGTGTTTCTGACCATTGTGTTTCTGACCAGTGTGTTTCTGACGACTATGTCTCTGACCAGTGTTTTTCTGACCACTCTGTCTCTGAACGCTGTGTTTCAGACCACTGTGTTATTGACTACTGCTTTTCTGACCAGTGTGTTTATGACCAGTGTGTTTCTGACCACTGTGTTTCTGACCACTGTGTTTCTGACCACTGTATTTTTTAACCACTGTGTTTCTGACCACTGTGTTTCCGACCACAGTGTTTCTGTCCAGTGTGTTTGTTACCACTGTGTTTCTGACCAGTGTGTTTCTGACCACTGTGTTCTTAACCACTGTGTTTCTGACATGTGTGTTTCTTACCACTGTGTTTCTGACCAGCGTGGTCCTGACCAATGTATTTCTGATCCGTGTGTTTGTGACCACTGTGTTTGTGACCACTGTGTTTCTGACCAGTGTCTTTCTGACCACTGTGTTTCTGACCACTGTGTTTCTGACCACTGTGTTTCTGACCAGTGTGTTTCTGACCACTGTGTTTCTGATCACTGTTTTTCTGACCTGTGTACTTATGACCACTGCGTTTCTGTCCAGTGTGTTTATGGCCAGTGTGTTTGTGACCACTGTGTTACTGACCAGTGTGTTTTTGACCATAGTGTTTCCGACCACTGTGGTTCTGACCAGTGTGTTTCTGACCAGTTGGTTTGTGTCCAGTGTGTTTCTAACGAGTGTGTTTCTGACCACTGTGTTTCTGTTCGATGTGTTTCTGACCACTGTGGTTCTGACCACTTTGTTTCTGACCACTGTGTTTCTGACTAGTGTGTTTCTGACCACTGTGTTTCTGAACACTGAGTTTCTGATGACTGTGTGTCTGACTAGTGTGTTTATTACCACTGTGTTTCTGACCACTGTGTTTCTGACCAGTGTGTTTCTGACTACTGTGTCTCTGAACGATGTGTTGCTGACCACTGTGTTTCTGACCACTGTGTTTCTAACCACCGTGGTCTTCACCACTGTGTTTCTGACCAGTGTGTTTCTGACCACTGTGTTTCTGACCAGCGTGGTCCTGACCACTGTATTTCTGACCAGTGTGTTTGTGACCCAAGTGTTTCTGACCACTGTGTTTTTGTCCAGTGTGTTTGTGACCACAGTGTTTGTGACCACTGTGTTTGTGACCAATGTGTTTTTTACCACTGTGTTTCTCACCACTGTGGGTCTGACTAGTGTGTTTCTGACCAATGTGTTTCTGTCCAGTGTGTTTTTGACAAGTGTGGTTCTGACCAGTGTGGTTCTGACCACTGTGTTTCTGACCAGTGTGTTTCTGACCAGTGTCTTTATGACCACTGTGTTTCTGACCACTGTGTTTATGACCACCATGTTTCTGACCAGTGTGTTTCTGACCACTGTGTTCTGACCAGTGTGTGTCTTACCACTCTGTTTCTGACAACTGTGTTTATGACCACGGTATTCTGACCACTGTGTCTCTCACACCTGTATTTATGACGAGCGTGTTTCTGACTATTGTGTTTCTGACCAGTGTGTTTCTGACCAGTGTGTTTCTGACCACTGTGTCTCTGAACGCTGTGTTTCAGACCAATGTGTTTTTTACCACTGTATTTCTGACCAGTGTGTTTATGACCAGTGTGTTTCTAACCACTGTGTGTCAGACCACTATGTTTTTGACCACTGTATTTCTTATTACTGTGTTTCCGACCACTGTGTTTCTGACCAGTGCGGTTGTGACCACTCTGTTTCTGTCCAGTGTGTTTCTGACCACTGTGTTTCTGTTCGATGTGTTTCTGACCACTGTGTTTCTGACCAGCGTGGTCCTGACCACTGTATTTCTGACCAGTGTGTTTATGACCAGTGTGTTTCTAACCACTGTGTGTCAGACCACTATGTTTTTGACCACTGTATTTCTTATTACTGTGTTTCCGACCACTGTGTTTCTGACCAGTGCGGTTGTGACCACTCTGTTTCTGTCCAGTGTGTTTCTGACCACTGTGTTTCTGTTCGATGTGTTTCTGACCACTGTGTTTCTGACCAGCGTGGTCCTGACCACTGTATTTCTGACCAGTGTGTTTATGACCAGTGTGTTTCTAACCACTGTGTGTCAGACCACTATGTTTTTGACCACTGTATTTCTTATTACTGTGTTTCCGACCACTGTGTTTCTGACCAGTGCGGTTGTGACCACTCTGTTTCTGTCCAGTGTGTTTCTGACCACTGTGTTTCTGTTCGATGTGTTTCTGACCACTGTGTTTCTGACCAGCGTGGTCCTGACCACTGTATTTCTGACCAGTGTGTTTATGACCAGTGTGTTTCTAACCACTGTGTGTCAGACCACTATGTTTTTGACCACTGTATTTCTTATTACTGTGTTTCCGACCACTGTGTTTCTGACCAGTGCGGTTGTGACCACTCTGTTTCTGTCCAGTGTGTTTCTGACCACTGTGTTTCTGACCACTGTGTTTCTAACCACCGTGGTCTTCACCACTGTGTTTCTGACCAGTGTGTTTCTGACCACTGTGTTTCTGACCAGCGTGGTCCTGACCACTGTATTTCTGACCAGTGTGTTTGTGACCAAAGTGTTTCTGACCACTGTGTTTTTGTCCAGTGTGTTTGTGACCACAGTGTTTGTGACCACTGTGTTTGTGACCAATGTGTTTTTTTACCACTGTGTTTCTCACCACTGTGGGGCTGACTAGTGTGTTTCTGACCAATGTGTTTCTGTCCAGTGTGTTTTTGACAAGTGTGGTTCTGACCAGTGTGGTTCTGACCACTGTGTTTCTGACCAGTGTGTTTCTGACCAGTGTCTTTATGACCACTGTGTTTCTGACCACTGTGTTTATGACCACCATGTTTCTGACCAGTGTGTTTCTGACCACTGTGTTCTGACCAGTGTGTGTCTGACCACTCTGTTTCTGACCACTGTGTTTATGACCACGGTATTCTGACCACTGTGTCTCTCACACCTGTATTTATGACGAGCGTGTTTCTGACCATTGTGTTTCTGACCAGTGTGTTTCTGACCAGTGTGTTTCTGACCACTGTGTCTCTGAACGCTGTGTTTCAGACCAATGTGTTTTTTACCACTGTATTTCTGACCAGTGTGTTTATGACCAGTGAGTTTCTGACCACTCTGTGTCTGACCACTGTGTTTTTGACCACTGTATTTCTTATCACTGTGTTTCTGACCACTGTATTTCTGACCAGAGTGTTTCTGACCACTGTCTTTCTGACCACTGTGTTTCTGACTACTGTGCTTCTGACCAGTGTGTTTCTGACCAGTGCGTTTCTGACCACTGTGCTTCTGACCACTGTGTTTCTGACTACTGTGCTTCTGACCAGTGTGTTTCTGACCAGTGCGTTTCTGACCACTGTGCTTCTGACCACTGTGTTTCTGACTACTGTGCTTCTGACCAGTGTGTTTCTGACCAGTGCGTTTCTGACCACTGTGCTTCTGACCACTGTGTTTCTGACTACTGTGCTTCTGACCAGTGTGTTTCTGACCAGTGCGTTTCTGACCACTGTGCTTCTGACCACTGTGTTTCTGACTACTGTGCTTCTGACCAGTGTGTTTCTGACCAGTGCGTTTCTGACCACTGTGCTTCTGACCACTGTGTTTCTGACTACTGTGCTTCTGACCAGTGTGTTTCTGACCAGTGCGTTTCTGACCACTGTGCTTCTGACCACTGTGTTTCTGACTACTGTGCTTCTGACCAGTGTGTTTCTGACCAGTGCGTTTCTGACCACTGTGCTTCTGACCACTGTGTTTCTGACTACTGTGCTTCTGACCAGTGTGTTTCTGACCAGTGCGTTTCTGACCACTGTGCTTCTGACCACTGTGTTTCTGACTACTGTGCTTCTGACCAGTGTGTTTCTGACCAGTGCGTTTCTGACCACTGTGCTTCTGACCACTGTGTTTCTGACCGCTGTGTTTCTGACCACTGTGTTTTTGACCACTGTATTTCTTATTACTGTGTTTCCGACCACTGTGTTTCTGACCAGTGCGGTTGTGACCACTCTGTTTCTGTCCAGTGTGTTTCTGACCACTGTGTTTCTGACCACTGTGTTTCTGAACAGGGTGTTTCTGACCACTGTGTTTCTGACCACTGCGTTTCTGACCAGTGTGTTTCCGACCACCGTGTTTCTGACCACTGTGTTTCTGACCACTGTGTTTCTGACCACTGTGTTTCTGACTACTGTGCTTCTGACCAGTGTGTTTATGACCACTGTGTTTCTGACCACTGTGTTTCAGACCACTGTGTTTCTGACCACTGTGTTTCTGACCACTGTGTTTCTGACCACTGTGTTTCTGACTACTGTGCTTCTGACCAGTGTGTTTATGACCACTGTGTTTCTGACCACTGTGTTTCAGACCACTGTGTTTCTGACCACTGTATTTCTGACAACTGTGTTTCTGACCACTGTGTTTGTGAGCACTGTGTTTGTGACCAGTGAGTTTCCGACCACTCTGTTTCTGACCAGTGTGTTTCTGACCAGTGTGTTTCTGGCCAGTGTGTTTCTGACCAGTGTTTTTCTGACAACTGTGTTTCTGACCACTGTGTTTTTGACCACTTTGTTTTTGACCACTGTGTTTCCGACCAGTGTGTTTCCGACTGCTGAATTTCTGACCAGCGTGTTTCTGACCACTGAGTTTTGTGAACACTGTGTTTCTGACAAGTGTGTTTGTGACCGCTGTGTTCCGGACCAGTGTGTTTCTGACCACTGTGTTTCTGACCACTGGGTTTGTGACCAGTGTGTTTCTAACAACTGTGTTTCTGACTGCTGTGTATCTGACCACTATGTTTCTGACCACTGTGTTTCTGACCACTGTGTTTCTGACCACTTTCTTTGTGACCACTGGGTCTCTGACCACTGTGGTTCTGACCACTGTGTTTCTGACCCCCGTGTTTATGACCACTTAGTGTCTGACCAGTGTGTTTCTGACCACTGTGTTCCTGACCAGTGTGTTTCTGACCAGTGTGTTTCTGACCACTGTGTGTCTGAACGCTATGTTTCTGACCACAGTGTGTCTGACTATTGTGTTGCTGACCAGTGTGTTTCTAACCAGTGTGTTTCTGACCCCTATGTGTCTGACCAGTGTGTTTCTGACCACTGTGTTTTTGTCCACCGTGTTTCTGACCACTTTGTTTCTGACCAATGTATTCATGACCACTGTATTTCTGACCAGTCAGATCCTGACCACTGTATTTCTGACCAGTGCGTTTCTGGCCACTGTGTTTCTGACCACTGTGTTTCTTACTAGTATGTTTCTGACCACTGTGTTTCTGACCACTGTGTTTCTGACCAGTGTGTTTCTGACCACTGTGTTTCTGACCACTGTGTTTCTGACCGGTGTGTTTCTGACCACTGTATTTCCGACCACTGTGTTTCTGACCACTGTGTTTCTGACCAGTGTGTTTCTGACCACTGTGTTTCTGACCACTGTGTTTCTGACCGGTGTGTTTCTGACCACTGTATTTCCGACCACTGTGTCTCTGACTACTGTGTTTCTGATCAGTGTGTTTATGACAAGTGTGTTTCTGACCATTGTGTTTATGACCACTGTGTTTCTAACCAGTGTGTTTCTGACCACCGTGTTTCTGATAACAGGGTTTCTTACCACTGTGTTTCTGACCACTATGTTTCTGACCACTGTGTTTCTGACCAGTGTGTTTCCAACCACTGTGTCTCTGACCACTGTGTTTCTGATCAGTGTGTTTCGGACCTCTGTGTTTCTTACCACTGTGTTTCAGACCAGTGTATTTATAGCCGGTGTGTTTATGACAGCTGTGTTTCTGACCAATGAGTTTCTGACCACTGTGCGTCTCACCAGTGCGTTTCTGACCACTGTGTTTCTGACCACTGTGTTTCAGACCAGTGTGTTTATCACCACTGTGTGTCCGAACGCTGTGTTTCTGAGCACTGTGTGTCTGACCACTGAGTTTCTAACCAGTGTGCTTCTGACCAGTGTGTTTTTCACCACTGTGTGTCTTACCAGTGTGTTTCTGACCACTGTGTTTCTGACCAATGTGTTTCTGACCACTGTGTGTCTCACCAGTGTGTTCCTGACCACTGCGTTTCTGACCAGTGTGTTCCTGACCACTGTTTTTCTGACCGGTGTGTTCATGCCAACAGTGTTTCTGACCACTGTGTTTCTGACCAGTGTGGTCTGACCACTGTGTTTCAGACGCCTGTGTTTGTGACCGGTGTGTTTCTGACCAGTGTGTTTCTTAACAGTGTGTCTGTGACCACTGTGTTTCTGACCAGTGCGTTTCTGACCACTGTGTTTCTGACCACTGTGTTTCCGGCCAGTGTGTTTCTGACCAGTGTGTTCATGACCACTGTGTTTCTGGCCAGTGTGTTTCTGACCAGTGTGTTCATGACCACTGTGTTTCTGGCCAGTGTGTTTCTGACCAGTGTGTTCATGACCACTGTGTTTCTGGCCAGTGTGTTTCTGACCAGTGTGTTCATGACCACTGTGTTTCTGGCCAGTGTGTTTCTGACCAGTGTGTTCATGACCACTGTGTTTCTGGCCAGTGTGTTTCTGACCAGTGTGTTCATGACCACTGTGTTTCTGGCCAGTGTGTTTCTGACCAGTGTGTTCATGACCACTGTGTTTCTGGCCAGTGTGTTTCTGACCAGTGTGTTCATGACCACTGTGTTTCTGGCCAGTGTGTTTCTGACCAGTGTGTTCATGACCACTGTGTTTCTGGCCAGTGTGTTTCTGACCAGTGTGTTCATGACCACTGTGTTTCTGGCCAGTGTGTTTCTGACCAGTGTGTTCATGACCACTGTGTTTCTGGCCAGTGTGTTTCTGACCAGTGTGTTCATGACCACTGTGTTTCTGGCCAGTGTGTTTCTGACCAGTGTGTTCATGACCACTGTGTTTCTGGCCAGTGTGTTTCTGACCAGTGTGTTTCTTAACAGTGTGTCTGTGACCACTGTGTTTCTGACCAGTGCGTTTCTGACCACTGTGTTTCTGACCACTGTGTTTCCGGCCAGTGTGTTTCTGACCAGTGTGTTTCTGACAAGTGTGTTTCTGACCAGAGTGATTATGATAGCTGTGTTTCTGACCAGTGTGTTTCTGACCATTGTGTTTCTGATCACTGTGTTTCTGACCAGTGTGTTTCCGACCACTGTGTTTCTGACCACTGTGTTTCGGACCACTGTGTTTCTGGGCAGTGTATTTCTTACCACCGTGTTTCTGTCAGCTGTGTTTCTGACCACTGTGTCACTGACCACTCTGTTTCTGACCAGTGTATTTATGACCACTGTGTTCATGACCAGTGTGTTTCTAACCACTGTGTTTATGACCAGTGTGTTTCTGACAACTGTGTTTCTGACCACTGTGTTTCTGACCAGTGTGTTTCTGACCACTGTGTTTCTGACCACCGTCTTATGACCACTGTGTTTCTGACCACTGTGTTTTTGACCACTGTGTTTCTGACCATTGTGTTTATGACCAGTGTCTTTCTGACCACCGTGTTTCTCACCAGTGTGGTTCTGACCACTGTGTTTCTGAACAGTGTGTTCCTGACCTCTGTGTTTCTGACCAGAGAGTTTATGACCACTGTGTTTTTGACCGGTGTATTTATGACCACTGTGTTCCTGACCACTGTGTTTCTGACCACTGTGTTTCTGACCACTGTTTTTCTAACCAGTGTGCTTCAGACCAGTCCGTTTCTGACCATTGTGTTTCTGACTAGAGTGTTTATGACCACCGTGTTTCTGACCACTGTGTTTCTGACCACTGTGTCTCTGACCACTAAGTGTCTGACCACTGTGTTACTAACCAGTTTGTTTCTGACCACTGTGTTTCTGACCACTGTGGTTCTGGCCAGTGTCTTCCTGCCCACTGTGTTTATGACCAGTGTGTTTCTCACCACTGTATTTCTGACCACTTTGTTTCTGACCACTGTGTTTATGACCAGTGTGTTTCTGACCAGTGTGTTCATGACCACTGTGTTTCTGGCCACTGTTTTTCTGACCACTGCGTTTCTGACCAGTGTGTTTCAGAGACTTTGTTTCTGACCACAGTGTTTCTGACCAGTGTGTTTCTGACCACTGTGTTTCTTACCACAGTGTTTCCGACCAGTGTGTTTCTGACCACTGTGTTTCTGACCACTGTGTTTCTTCCCACTGTGTTTCTGACCAGTGTGTTTCTGGCCACTGAGTTTCTCACCAATGTGTTTCTGACCAGGTTGTTTATGATCACTGTGTTTCTGAACACTGTGTTTCTGACCAGTGTGTTTGCGACCACTGTGTTTCTGACCAATGTGTTTATGACCACTGTGTTTGTCACCACTGTGTTTCTGACCACTGGGTCTCTGACCACTTTGTTTCTAACCTCCGTGTTTCTGACCACCGTGTGTCTGACCAGTGTGTTTCTAACAACTGTGTCTCTGACCGCTATGTATCTGACCACTATGTTTCTGACTACAGTGTTTCTGACCACAGTGTTTCTGACCACTATGTTTCTGACCACTGGGTCTCTGACCACTGTGTTTCTGACCTCTGTGTACCTGCCCACCGTGTTTCTGACCACTGTGTGTTTGGCCAGTGTGTTTCCAACCATTTTGTTTCTGACCACTGTGTTTCTGACCCGTGTGTTTCTGACCACTGTGTGTGTGAACGCTGTGTTTCTGACCACTGTGTGTCTGACCACTGTGTTTCTAACCAGTGTGTTTCTGACCAGAGTGTTTCTGACCACGGTGTGTCTGACCATTGTGTTGTTGACCACTGTGTTTCTGACCACCGTGTTTCTGACCACTGTGATTCAGACCAGTGTGTTCCTGACCACTGTGTTCCTAACCACTGTATTTCTGACCAGTGTGTTTGTGGCCAATGTGTTGCAAACCACTGTGTTTCATACCAGTGTGTTCCTGACCACTTTGTCTCTGACCACTGTGTTTCTGACCTGTGTGTTTTGACCACTGTGTTTCAGATCACTGTGTTTCTGACAACTGTGTTTGTGACCAGTGTGTTTCTGAACAGTATGTCTGTGACCACTGTGTTTCTGACCACTGTGTTTCTGTCCACTGTGTTTCTGACCACTGTGTTTCTGACCAGGGTGTTTCTGACCACTGTGTCTCTGACCACTGTGTTTCTGACCACCGTGTTTCTGACCAGTGTGTTTCTGACCACTGTGTTTATGACCACAGTGTTTGGGACCACTGTGTTTCTGGGTAGTGTGTTTCTTACCGGAGTGTTTCTGTCAGCAGTGTATCTGACCACTCTGTTACTAACCAGTGTGTTTCTGACCACTATGTTTCTGACCACTGTGTTTCTGACCACTGTGTTTCTGACCACTGTGTTTCTCTTGCCGCAGTAATTCTGACCAATGAGTTTCTGACCACTGTGCGTCTCACCAGTGCGTTTCTGACCACTGTGTTTCTGACCACTGTGTTTCAGACCAGTGTGTTTATCACCACTGTGTGTCCGAATGCTGTGTTTCTGAGCACTGTGTGTCTGACCACTGTGTTTCTAACCAGTGTGCTTCTGACCAGTGTGTTTTTCACCACTGTGTGTCTGACCAGTGTGTTTCTGACCACTGTGTTTCTGACCAGTGTGTTTGTGACCACTGTGTGTCTCACCAGTGTGTTCCTGACCACTGCGTTTCTGACCAGTGTGTTCCTGACCACTGTTTTTCTGACCGGTGTGTTCATGCCAACAGTGTTTCTGACCACTGTGTTTCTGACCAGTGTGGTCTGACCACTGTGTTCCAGACGCCTGTGTTTGTGACCGGTGTGTTTCTGACCAGTGTGTTTCTTAACAGTGTGTCTGTGACCACTGTGTTTCTGACCAGTGCGTTTCTGACCACTGTGTTTCTGACCACTGTGTTTCTGACCA
>SZWC01002662.1:114499-126778 GCA_023375785.1 Penium margaritaceum
TGTGTTTCTGACCACTGTGTTTCTGACCACTGTGTTTCCGGCCAGTGTGTTTCTGACCAGTGTGTTTCTGACAAGTGTGTTTCTGACCAGTGTGATTATGATTGCTGTGTTTCTGACCAGTGTAATTCTGACCATTGTGTTTCTGATCACTGTGTTTCTGACCAGTGTGTTTCCGACCACTGTGTTTCTGACCACTGTGTTTCGGACCACTGTGTTTCTGGGCAGTGTATTTCTTACCACCGTGTTTCTGTCAGCTGTATTTCTGACCACTGTGTCACTTACCACTGTGTTTCGGACCAGTGTATTTATGACCACTGTGTTCATGACCAGTGTGTTTCTAACCACTGTGTTTATGCCCAGTGTGTTTCTGACCACTGTGTTTCTGACCACTGTGTTTCTGACCAGTGTGTTTCTGACCACTGTGTTTCTGACCACCGTGTTATGACCACTGTGTTTCTGACCACTGTGTTTTTGACCACTGTGTTTCTGACCATTGTGTTTATGACCAGTGTGTTTCTGACCACCGTGTTTCTCACCAGTGTGGTTCTGACCACTGTGTTTCTGAACAGTGTGTTCCTGACCTCTGTGTTTCTGACCAGAGAGTTTATGACCACTGTGTTTTTGACTGGTGTATTTATGACCACTGTGTTCCTGACCACTGTGTTTCTGACCACTGTGTTTCTGACCACTGTTTTTCTAACCAGTGTGCTTCTGACCAGTGCGTTTCTGACCATTGTGTTTCTGACTAGAGTGTTTATGACCACCGTGTTTCTGACCACTGTGTTTCTGACCACTGTGTTTCTGACCACTAAGTTTGTGACCACTGTGTTACTAACCAGTTTGTTTCTGACCACTGTGTTTCTGACCACTGTGTTTCTGACCATTGTGTTTCTGACCAATGTGTTTCCGACCACTGTGTTTCTGACCACTGTGTTTCTGACCAGTGTGTTTCTGACCACTGTGTTTCTGACCCCTGTGTTTCTGACCACTGTGTTTCTGACTAGTGTGTTTATGACCAGTGTGTTTCTGACCACTGTGTTTCTGACCAGTGTGTTTCTGACCACTGTGTTTCTGACCCCTGTGTTTCTGACCACTGTGTTTCTGACTAGTGTGTTTATGACCAGTGTGTTTCTGACCACTGTGTTTGTGACCACTGTGTTTCTGACCACTGTGTTTCTGACCATTGTGTTTCTGACCGGTGTGTTTCTGACCACTGTGTTTCTGACCAGTGTGTTTCTGACCACTGTGTTTCTGACCAGTGCGTTTCTGACCACTGTGTTTCTGACCACTGTGTTTCTGACCTGTGTGTCTGTGACCACTGTGTTTCTGACCTGTGTGTTTCTGACCACTGTGTTTCTGACCAGTGTGTTTCTGACCACTGTGTTTCTGACCAGTGCGTTTCTGACCACTGTGTTTCTGACCACTGTGTTTCTGACCTGTGTGTCTGTGACCACTGTGTTTCTGACCTGTGCCTTTCTTACCCCTGTGTTTCTGACCACTGTGTTTCTGGCCAGTGTGTTTCTGACCAGTGTGTTTCTGACAAGTGTGTTTCTGACCAGTGTGATTATGACCGTTGTGTTTCTGACCAGTGTGTTTCTGACCAATGTGTTTCTGATCACTGTGTTTCTTACCACTGTGTTTCTGACCACTGTGTTTCTGACCACTGTGTTTCTGACCAGTGTGTTTCCGACCACTGTGTTTCTGACCACTGTGTTTCGGACCACTGTGTTTCTGGGCAGTGTATTTCTTACCATTCTGTTTCTGTCAGCTGTGTTTCTAACCACTGTGTTGCTGACCACTGTGTTTCTGACCAGTGTATTTATGACCACTGTGTTCATGACCAGTGTGTTTCTAACCACTGTGTTTCTGACTAGTGTGTTTCTGACCACTGTGTTTCTGACCACTGTGTTTCTGACCAGTGTGTTTCTGACCACTGTGTTTCGACCACTGTACTTCTGACCGCCGTATTTCTGACCAATGTGTACCCGACCACTGTGTTTCTGACCAATGTGTCTCTGACCACTATGATTCTGACCACTGTCTTTCTGACCACTGTGTTTCTGACCACTGTATTTGTGACCACTGTGTTTCTGACCACAGTGTTTCTGACCACTGTGTTTTTGACCACTGTGTTTCTGACCACTGTGTTTCTGACCAGTGTGTTTCTGACCAGTGTGTTTCTGACCAATGTGTTTTTGACCACTGTGTTTATGACAACTGTGTTTATGACTACTATGTGTCTGACCAGTGTGTTTATGACCAGCGTGTTTGTGACCATTGTGTTTCTGACCACTGTGTTTCTGACCAGTGTGTTTCTGACCTGTGCGTTTCTGACCACTGTGTTTCTGACAACTGTGCTTCTGACCAGTGTGTTTCTGACCTCAGTGTTTCTGACCAGTGTGTTTCTTACCACGGTGTTTTTGACCAATGTATTTCTTACCAAAGTGCTTCTGACCTCTGTGTTTCTGACCAGTGTGTTTCTGACCAGTGTGTTTCTGACCAGTGTGTTTATGACCATAGTGTGTATGACCACTGTGTTTATGACCAGTGTGTTTTTGACCACTGTGTTTCTGAAGAGCGTGTGTCTGACCACTGTGTTTCTCACCAGTGTGTTTCTGACCGCTGTGTTTTTGACCACTGTATTTCTGAACACTGTTTTTTTGACCAGCGTAGTTCTGACCAATCTGTTTCTGACCAGTGTGTTTCTGACCTCTGTGTTTCTGACCACTGTGTTTCTGACCACTGTGTTTCTGACCACTGTTTTTATGACCATTGTGTTTCCGACCACTGTGTTTCTGACCACTGTGTTTCTGACCACTGTGTTTCTAACCACTGTGTTTATGAACAGTGTGTTATGACCATTGTGTTTCTGACCACTGTGTTTCTGATCACTATGTTTCTGAGCACTGTGTTTCTGACCACTGTGTTTCTGACCACTATGTTTATGACCACTGTGTTTAGGACTTGTGTGTTTATGACTGCTACGTTTCTGACCACTGTGTTTCTGACCACTGTGTTTCTGACTACTATGTTTCTGACCACAGTGTTCGCGACCAGTGTATTTCTGACCACGGTGTTTCTGATAAGTGTGTTTCTGACCTCTGTGTTTCTGACTAGTATGTTTCTAACCAATGTGTTTATGACCACTGTATTTCTTACCACTGTGCTTCTGACTACTGTGTTTCTTACCACTGTGTTTCTGACCACTATGTTTCTATCCCGTGTGTTTTTGACCAATGCGTTTCGGACTAGTTTGTTTCTGACCACTGTGTTTCTGACCACTGTGTTTCTTACCACTGTGTTTCTGACCACTGTGTTTGTGACCACTGTGTTTCTGACCACTGTGTTTCTGACCACTGTGTTTCCGACCACTGTATTTCTGACCAATGTGTTTCTGACCTCCGTGTTTCTGACCAGTGTGTTTCTGACCACCGTGCTCCTGACCAGCGTGTGTCTGACCACTCTGTTTCTGACAACTGTGTTTCTGACCAGTGTGTTTCTGTCCACTGTGTCTCTGACCACTGTATTTCTGAACACTGTGCTTCTGACCAGCGTGGTTCTGACCAATGTGTTTATGGCCAGTGTGTTTCTGACCTCTGTGTTTCTGACCAGTGTGTTTCTGACCACTGTTTTCCTGACCAGTGTATGTATGACCACTGTGTTTATGACCACTGTGTTTCTGACAACTATGTTTCTGACCGCTGTGTTTTTTACCAATGTGTTTCTGACCACTATGTTTATGACTACTGTGTTTGTGACCAGTGTGTTTATGACAGCTGTGTTTCTGACCACAATGTTTCTGACCACTGTGTTTCTGACCACTAAGTTTCTGACCACTGTGTTTGTGACCACTGTGTTTCTGACCACTGTGTTTCTGACTACTGTGTTTCTCACCCGTGTGTTTCTGACCAATGTCTTTCTGTGTTTCAGACCAATGTGCTTCTGACCACTATGTTTCTGACCACTGTGTTTCTAACCACTGTGTTTCTGACCACTGTGTTTCTGACCACTGTGTTTCTTACCGCTGTGTTTCTGACCAGTGTCTTTCTGACAAGTGTGTTTATGACCAGTGTGTTTCTGACCTCTGTGTTTCTGACCAGTGTGTTTCTGACCACCGTGTTGATGACCACTGTATTTCTGACCACTTTGTTTCTGACAACTGTGTTTCTGACTACTGTGTCTCTGACAACTGTGTTTCTGACCACCACGTTTCTGACCAGTGTGTTTCTGACCTCTGTGTTTCTGAACAGTGTGTTTCCGACAACTGTGTTTCTGACCACTATGTTTATGACAGCTGTGTTTATGACAACTGTGTTTCTGACCACTGTGTTTCTGACCAGTGTGTTATGACCACTGTGTTTCTGACCAGTGTGTTTCTAACCAGTGTGTTTCCAACCACTGTGTTGCTGACTACTTTGTTTCTAACCAGTGTGTTCCTGACCAGTGTGTTTCTGTTTACTTTGTTTCTGACCACTCCGTTTCTGACCACTGTGTCTCTGACCACTGTGTTTCTGACCACTGTGTTTTTGACCAGTGTGTTTCTGACCAGTGTGTTTATGACTATCGTGTTCCTGACCAGTGTGCTTCTGACCACTGTGTCTGACCACTGTATTTCTGACCACTGCGTTTCTGACCAGTGTGTTTCTGACCAGTGTGTTTCTGACCATTGTGTTTCTGACCAGTGTGTTTCTGACCACTGTGGTTCTGACCACTGTGTTTCTGACCACGGTGTTTCTGACCACTGTCTTTCTGACCAGTGTGTTTCTGGCCACTGTGTTTCTGCCCAGTGTGTTTCTGACCATTGTGTTTCTGACCGCTGTGTTTCTGACCACTGTGTCTCTGACCACTGTGTTTCTGACCACTGTGTTTCTGACCACTGTGTTTCTGACGAGTGTGTTTCTGACAAGTGTTTTTCTGATCACTGTGTTTCTTACCACTGTGTTTTTGACCAATGTGTTTCTGACCAGTGTATTTCTGACCAGTGTGTTTCTGATAATCGTGTATCTGACCACTCCGTTTCAGACCACTGTGTTACTGACCACTGTGTTTCTGACCAGTGTGTTTGTGACGACTGTGTTTCTGACCAGTGTGGTTTTGGCCAGTGTGTTTATGACCAATGTGTTTCTGACCAGTGTGTTTCTGACCACTGTGTTTCTGACCAGTGTGTTTCTGACTACTGTGTTTTTGACCTCTGTGTTTCTGACCACCGTCTTTATGACCACTGTGTTTATGACCAGTGTGTTTCTGACCACTGTGTTTCTGACAAGTGTATTTCTGACCAGTGTGTTTCTGACCACTGTGCTTCTGACCACTGTGTTTCTGACCAGTGTGTTTCTGACCACTGTGTTTCTGACCAGTGTGTTTCTGGCGAGTGCGTTTCTGACCACTGCGTTTCTCACCAGTGTGTTTCTGACCACTGTGTTTCTGACCACTGTGTCTATGACCACTGTGTTTCTGACCAGTGTGTTTATGACCAGTGTGTTTCTGACCAGTGTATTCTGACCACTGTGTTTCTGACCACGGTGTTTCTGACCACTGTGTTTCTGACCAGTGTGTTTCTGACCACTGTGTTTCTGACCACTGTGTTTCTGACCATTGTGTTTTTGACCGCTGTGTTTCTGACCATTGTGTCTCTGACCACTGTGTGTCTGACCACTGTGCTTCTGACCACTGTGTTTCTGACTACTGTGTTTTTGACCAGTATGTTTCTGACAACTGTTTTTCTGATCACCGTGTTTCTGACCATTGTGTGTCTGTCCACTGTGTTTGTGACAAGTGTGTTTCTGACACGTGTGTTTCTGACCACTGTGTTTGTGACCACTGAGTTTCTGACCGCTGTGTTTCTGACCACCGTGGTTCTCACCACTGTGTTTCTGACCACTGTAGTTCTGGCCATCGTGTTTCTGACCACAGTGTTTTTGACCCGTGTGTTTTTGACAACTATGTTTCTGACCACTGTGTTTCTGACCAGTGTGTTACTGACCATTGTGTTTGTGACCACTGTGTTTCTGACCATTGTGTTTCTGACCAGTGTGTTTCTGACCACTGTGTTTCTTACCACTGTGTTTCTGACCACTGTGTTTCCGGCAACTGTGTTTCTGACCACCGTGTTTCTGACCAGTGTGTTTCTGACCACTGTGTTTCTGACCACTGTGTTTCTGACCATTGTGTTTCTAAGCAGTGTGTTTCTGACCGGTGTGTTTCTGACCACTGTGTTTCTAACCACTGTGTTTCCAACAACTGTGTTTCTGACCACTGGGTTTCTGACCACTGTAATCCTGACCACTGTGTTTCTGACCACTGTGTTCCTCACCAATGTGTTTCTGACCACCGTGTTTCTGACCAGTGTGTTTCTGACCTCTGTGTTTTTGACCAGCGTGTTAGTGACCGGTGTGTTTCTGACCACTGTGTCTCCGACCACTGTTTTTTCTGACCACTGTGTTTCTGACCAGTGTGTTTCTGACCAATGTGTTTCTGACCAGTGTGTTTCTGACCACTGTGTTTCTAACCAGTGTGTTTCTAACCAGTGTGTTTCTGACCACTGTATTTTTGATCAGTGTGTCAGGAAGAGAGCCGCGTGGTGCGGTCCTGACGTTGGTCTGATAGACTATAGTGGATCACGTCTACTGTTTTGGGCGAATATGAGACTGAGCTTGAGCTTCTGGTCGCCTCACGCTATGTGAGCATGAATTTAGAGACAGTCAGTTTGCGAAGGGAATAACGTCGTTTTGGGTTACATTTTCAACATAGACACGATCACAACATTTATAGGGCTAGTCATGAGCTCTCCAACGCAGCAAACTGCGCATGATTCTGCCAAGCGTAGCCTACGTTATGCTTGCCAAAGCACAGGTCTCACCCACCACATAAATGCCTAACGGTTCCATGGCGCGCACAGGCCGTGGCGCCTTCCTTCACGTGCGAAGCGCCTTTCCCAAGGCGCAGGTCCTCTTGCACGTTGTGTAGGGGTCCCCTGCACTTTTTCCATGCACCCTACTCACATTTGGGTCGAGTTTGGTGATGGGGTGTGACGAGGTTCGAAACCTGTCCGCGGACCTGCAGTCAGAATTTTGACTAAGTCCCCTAGTAACAAAACGTACTTCTGAGTTTCGGACGTCGAGCCAGGATTTTGGCTAAGTCCCTCAGTAACAACCTGCACTACTGGATCCGGTGGATGATCCACCTGATCAGGCGGATCATCCACCGGACGCCTCAGCAGGGCTATCGGAGCATTCTCTCCACATGGTAATTTTGTTACTCGATCCGGTTGATTATCAACCGGATTTCGAGTCACAGCCGGCTCCCAGAGCCGCTGCGCACACCCCAACTTTGGAAGGCCATATCTCCCTCGATACTTGTCCGATTCCGGCAAAACAACTTCCACCGGATTCAGCAACTCGTCAAATGAACGAGGTAATCCTCCGTTTTAAGATCCAAGCAATAGTCCAGTTCCCAGATCCGCCGGAGCGGAATTTGCACTTTCTGGCGGCTCGTCGGCGCCTCCCGGCGCCGCACTTGGGCATGCGGAGGGGCAATTTTTCAACACACTGTGTTTCTGACCAGTGTGTTTCTGACCACTGTATTTGTGACCAGTATGTTTCTGACCACTGTGCTTCTGACCAATGTGTTTCTGACCACTGTGTTTCTGACCACTGTCTTTCTGAACAGTGTGTCTTTCACCGGTGTGTTTCTGACAACTGTGTTTCTGGCCACTGTGTTTCTGACCACTGTGATTCTGACCAGTGTATTTAATACCACCGTGTTTCTGATCAGTGTGTTTTTTACCATTGTGTTCCTGACCACTGTGTTTCTGACCACCGTGTTTCTGACCACTGTGTTTCTGACCAGTGTGTTTCTCACCAGTATGTTTCTGACCAGTGTGTTTTTGACCACTGTGTTTCTGGCCACTGTGTTTCTGACCACCGTGTTTGTGACCAGTGTGTTTCTGACCAATGTGTTTCTGACCACTGTTTTTCTGACCAGTGTGTTACTAACCACTGTGTTTCTGACCACTTTGTTTCTGACCACTGTGCTTCTGACCAGTGTGTTTATGACTAATGTGTTTCTGACCGGTGTGTTTCTGACCACTGTGTTTCTGACCACTGTGTTTCCAGCAACTGTGTTTCTGACCACTGTGTTTATAACCACTGTGTTTCTGACCACTGTGTTTATGACGAATGTGTTTCTGAACAGTGTGTTTCTGACCACTGTGTTTCTGACCAGTGTATTCTGGCCACTGTGTTTCTGACCACGGTGTTTCTGACCACTCTGTTTCTGACCAGTGTGTTTCCGACCACCGTGTTTCTGACCGGTGTGTTTCTGACCATTTTGTTTCTAACCGCTGTGTTTTTGACCACTGTGTCTCTGACCACCGTGTTTCTGACCACAGTGTTTCTGACCACCGTGTTTCTGACCAGTGTGTTTCTGACAAGTGTTTTTCTGATCACTGTGTTTCTGACCATTGTGTGTTTGACCACTGTGTTTGTGACAAGTGTGTTTCTGAAACGTGTGTTTCTGACCACTATGTTCCTGACCACTGAGTTTCTCACCACTGTGTTTCTGACCACTGTGTTTCTGACCACTGTGTTTTTGACCATTGTAGTTCTGGCCACTGTGATTCTGACCACTGTGTTTCTGACCAGTGTGTTTCTGACCACCGTGTATCTGACCATTGTGTTTCTGACCACTGTGTTTCCGACCACTGTGTTTTTGACCAGTGTGTTTCTGACCAGTGTGTTTCTGACCACTGTGTTTCTGACCACTTTGTTTCTGACCACTGTGCTTCTGACCAGTGTGTTTCTGACCAATGTGTTTATGACCGGTGTGTTTCTGACCACTGTGTTTCTGACCACTGTGTTTCCATCAACTGTGTTTCTGACCACTGTGTTTTTTACCGCTGTAATCGTGACCACTGTGTTTCTTACCACTGTGTTTCTGACCAGAGTGTGTTTGACCATCGTGTTTCTGACCAGTGTGTTTCTGACCATTGTGTTTCCGACCAGCGTGTTAGTGACTAGTGGGTTTCTGACCACTGTGTTTCTGAGCACTGTGTTTATGACCATTGTTTTTCGAACTAGTGTGTTTCTGACCAGTGAATTTCTAACCAGTGTGTTTCTGACCACTGTCAGTCTGAGAAGTGTGTTTCTGACAACCGTGTCTATGACCACTGTGTTTCTGACCAGTGCCTTTCTGACCATTGTGTTTCTGACCAGTGTGTTTCTGACCACTGTGTTTCTGACCAGTGTGTTTCTGACGAGTGTCTTTATGAACAATGTGTTTCTGACCACTGTGTTGCTGACCACCGTGTTTCTGCCCAGTGTGTTTCGGACCAGTGTGTTCCTGGCGAGTGTTTTTGTGACAAATGTGATTCTGACCAGTGTCTTTCTCACCAATGTTTTTATGACCACTGTGTTTCTGTTCAATGTGTTTCTTACCACTGTGTTTCTGACCAGTGTGTTTCTGACATATGTGTTTCTGGCCACTGTGTTTCTGACCAGTGTGTTTCCGACCACTGTGTTTCTGACCAGTGTGTTTCTGACCACAGTGTTTCTGACAATTGTGTTTCCGAACAGTGTGTTGTGACCACTGTTTCTGACCAGTGTGTTTCTGACCACTGTGTTTTTGACCAGTGTATTCCTGACCACTGTGTTTCTGACTAGCTTGTTTCTGGGACTCTGTTTCTGACCAGTGTGTTTCTGACCACTATATTTCTGACCACTGTGTTCCCAATCACTATGTTTTGACCAGTGTGTTTCTGACCAGTGTGTTTCTCACTACTGTGTTTATGGTCACTGTGTTTCTCACCAGTGTGTTTCTGACTAGTGTGTTAATGACCGGTGTTTTCCTGACCAGAGTGATTCTACCACTGTGTTTCTGACCACTGTAGTTCTGACCAGTGTGTTTCTGACCGCTGTGTTTCTGACCAGTGTATTTCTGACCAGTGTGTTTCTGACCAGTGTGTTTCTGACCAGTGTGTTTCTGACCATTGTGTTTCTGACCACTGTGTTTCGGGCCAGTGTGGTTCTGACCAGTGTGTTTCTTACCAGTGTGTTTGTGACCATAGTGTATCTAACCACTGTGTTTCAGACCAATGTGTTTCTAACCACTGTGTTTCTGACCAGTGTGTTTCTGACCACTGTGTTTCTGACCACTGTCTTTCTGACCACTGTCTTTCTTACCAGTGTGTTCCTGACCAGTGTGTTTCTGACCATTGTGTTTCTGGCTACTGTGTTTCTGACCCCTGTGTTTCAGAGCACTGTGTTTCTGACCAGTGTGTTTCTGACCAGTGTGTTTCTGACCAATGTGTTTCTGACCAATGTGTTTCTGACCACTGTGTTTCTGACCTGTGTATTTCTGACCACTGTGTTTCTGTCAACTGTGGTTTTGACCACTGTGTTTCTGACCAGTGTGTTTCTGACCGCTATGTTTGTGACCGGTGTGTTTCTGACCACTGTGTTTCAGACCACTGTGTTTCTGACAACTGTGTTTCTGACCAGTGTGTTTCTAACCAGTGTGTTTGTGACCACTGTATTTCTGATCAGTGTGTTTCTGACCAGTGTGTTTCTGACCACTGTGTTTCTGACCACTGTGTTTCTGACCAGTGTGTTTCTGACCAGTGTGTTTCTAACCAGTGTGATTCTGACCAGTGTATTTCTGATCAGTGTGTTTCTGACCAGTGAGTTTCTCACCACTGTATTTGTGACCAGTGTGTTTTTTACCACTTTGTTTCTGACCAGTGTTTTTCTGACCACTGTGTTTCTTACCACTGTGTTTCTGACCAGTGTGTCTTTCGCCAGTGTGTTTCTGACAACTGTGTTTCTCGCCACAGTGTTTCTGACCACTGTGATTCTGACCACTGTGTTTAATACCACCGTGTTTCTGATCAGTGTGTTTTTGACATTTGTGTTTCTGACCACTGTGTTTATGACCACCGTGTTTCTGACCACTGTGTTTCTAACCATTGTGTTTCTGACCAGTATGTTTCTTACCAGTGTGTCTCTGACTAGTGTGTTTCTGACCACTGTGTTTCTGACAACTGTGTTTCTGACTAGTGTGTTTATAGCCACTGTGTTTCTGACCAGTGTGTTTCTGAATACTGTGCTTATGACCACTGTGTTTATGACAAGTGTGTTTATGACCACTGTGTTTCTGACCAGTGTGTTTCTAAGCACTGTGTTTCCAACCAGTGCGTTTCTGACCACTGTGTTTCTGACCATTGTGTTTCTGACCGCTGTGTTTCTGGCCACTGTGTTTCTGACCACTGTGTTTCTGACCACCGTGTTTCTGACCACTGAGTTTCTGACCACTGTGTATCCGACCAATGTGTTTCTGACCACTGTGTTTCTGACCAGTGTGTTTCTGACCACTGTGTTTGTGAACAGTGTGCTTCTGACCACTGTGTTTATGACCACCGTGTTCCTGACCATTGTGCTTCAGACCACCGTATTTCTCACCAGTGTATTTCTGACCACTGTGTTTCTTACCCTTGTGTTTCTGACCACTGTGGTTCTGACCAGTGCGTTTCTTACCACTGAGTTTCTGACCAGTGTGTTTCTGACCATTGTGTTTCTGACTGCTGTCTTTCTGACCACTGTGTTTCTTACCACTGTGTTTCTAACCAGTGTTTTTCTGAACACTGTGTTTCTGACCGTTGTGTGTCTTACCACTGTGTTTTTTACCATTGTGTTTCTGATAAGTGTATTTCTGACAAGTGTGTTCCTGATGACTGAGTTTCTGACAACTTTGTTTCTAACCCGTGTGTTTCTGACCACTGTGTTTCTGACCAGTGTGTTTCTGGCCACTGTGTTTCTGACCACTGAGTTTATGACCAGTGTGTTTCTGACCACTCTGTTTCTGACCATTGTGTTTCTGAACAGTGTGTTTCTGACTACTGTGATTCTGACCAGTGAGTTTGTGACCTGTGTGTCTCTGAGCACTGTGTTTCTGCCCACTGTGTCTCCGACCAGTCTGGTTTTGACCAGTGTGTTTCTCACCACTATGTTTCGGATTACTTTGTGTCTGACCAGTCTATTTCTGACCAGTGTGTTTCTGACCACTGTGTTTCTGATCACTATGTTTCTGACCAGTGTGTTTCTGACCAATGTGTCTATGACCAGCGTATTTCCGACCAGAGTGTTAATACCACAGTGTTTCTGACCACTGTGTTTCTGATCAGTTTGTTTCTGACCACTGTGTTTCTGACCACTGTGTTTCTGACCAGTGTGTTTCTGACCAGTGTGTTTCTGACCAGTGTGTTTCTGACCACTGTGTTTCTGACCA
>SZWC01002662.1:126921-154366 GCA_023375785.1 Penium margaritaceum
TGTGTTTCTGACCACTGTGTTTCTGACCACTGTGTTTCTGACCATTGTGTTTCTGACCAATGTGTTTATGACAACTGTGTATCTGACCACTGTGTTTCCAACCACTGTGTTTCTGACCACTGTGTTTCTGACCAGTGTGTTTCTGACCACCGTGTTTCTGACAAGTGTGTTTCTGACCAGTTTGTTCTGACCGCTGTGTTTTTGACCAATGTGTTTCTGACCAGTGTGGTTCTTACCAGTGTGTTTCTGACCACCGTGTATTTGACCACTGTGTTTCAAACCACTGTGTTTCTGACCACTGTGTTTATGACCACGGTGTTTCTGACCACTGAGTTTCTAAACCCTGTGTTTCTGACCACTGTGTTTCGGACCATTGTGTATCTGACCACTGTAATTCTGACCCGTGTGTTTCTGACCACTGTGTTTCTGACCAGTGTGTTTCTGACCACCGTTCTGACCAGTGTGTTTCTGACCACTGTGTTTCTGACCACTATGTTTCAGACCAATGTGTTTCTGACCAATTTGGTTCTGACCACTGTGTTCCTGACCACTGTGTTTCTCACCAGTGTGTTTCTAACCTGTGTGTTTCTGACCAGTGTGTTTACGACCACTGTGTTTCTGACTGCTGTGTTTCTGACCATTGTGTTTCTGACCACTGTGTTTCTGACCAGTGTGTTTCTGACCCCTGTCTTTCTGACCGGTGTGTTTCTGACCATCGTGCTTCCAACCAATGTGTTTCGGACCACTGTGTTTCTGACCAGTGTGTTTATGACCAGCATGTTTCTGACCACTGTGTTTCTTGCTAGTGTGCTTCTGACCACTGTGTTTATGATCACTGTGATTCTGACCACTATGTTTCTGACCAGTGTGTTTCTGACCAGTGTGTTTCTGACCAGTGTGTTTGTGACCAGTGTGTTTCTGACCAATGTGTTTCTGACCACTGTGTTTCTGACCAGCGTGATTTTGACCAGTGTGTTCCTGACCACTGTATTTCTGACCACTGTGTTTTGGACCACTGTGTTTCTGACCACTGTGTTTCTGACCACTGTGTTTCTGACCACTGTGTTTCTGACCATTGTGTTCCTGACCTTTGTTTTTCTGACCAGTGTGTTTCTGACCAGTGTGTTTCCGACCACTGTGTTTGCGACCACTGTGTTTCTGACTAAAGTGTTTCTGACAACTGTGTTTGTGACCACTGTCTTTCTGACAACTGAGTTTCTGACCAGTGTGTTTCTGACCACTGTGTTTCTGAGCAGTGTGTTTCTGAACAATGTGTTTCTGACAAGTTTATTTCTGACCACTATGTTGCAGGCCACTGTGTTTCTGACCACTGTGTTTCTGACCAGTGTATTCGACCCTTGTCTTTCTGACCGGTTTGTTTCGAACCATTGTGTTTCTGGCAACTGCGTTTCCAACAACTGTGTTTCTGACCACTATGTTTCTGACCACTGTAATCCTGTCCACTGTGTTTTTGACCACTGTGTTTTTGACCAGTGTGTTTCATACCAGTGTGTTTCTGACCACTGTGTTTCTGACCATTGTGTTTCTGACAAGTATGTTTCTGACCAATGTGTGTCTGACCAGTGTGCCTTGACTAGTGTGTTTCTGACAACTGTGTCTCTGACCACTGTGTTTCTGACCAGTGTGTTTCTGACCACCGTGTTTCTGACCATTGTGTTTCTGTCCAGTGTGTTTCTGACAAGTATGTTTCTGACCACCGTGTTTCTGACCAGTGTGTTTCTGACCACTGTGTTTCTGACCACTGTGTTTCTGACCAGTGTGTTTCTGACTAGTGTGTTTCTGACCACTGTGTCTCTGACCACTGTGTTTCTGACCAGTGTGTTTCTGACTAGTGTGTTTCTGACCACTGTGTCTCTGACCACTGTGTTTCTGACCAGTGTGTTTCTGACTAGTGTGTTTCTGACCACTGTGTCTCTGACCACTGTGTTTCTGACCAGTGTGTTTCTGACTAGTGTGTTTCTGACCACTGTGTCTCTGACCACTGTGTTTCTGACCAGTGTGTTTCTGACTAGTGTGTTTCTGACCACTGTGTCTCTGACCACTGTGTTTCTGACCAGTGTGTTTCTGACCACCGTGTTTCTGACCATTGTGTTTCTGTCCAGTGTGTTTCTGACAAGTATGTTTCTGACCACCGTGTTTCTGACCAGTGTGTTTCTGACCACTGTGTTTCTGACCACTGTGTTTCTGACCAGTGTGTTTCTGACAAGTATGTTTATGACCACCGTGTTTCTGACCAGTGTGTTTCTGACCGCTGTGTTTTTGACCACTGTGTTTCTGACCACCGTGTTTCTGACCAGTGTGTTTCTGACAAGAATGTTTCTGGCCACTGTGTTTCTGACCAGTGTGTTTCTGACTAGTGTGTTTCTGACAACTGTGTCTCTGACCACTGTGTTTCTGACCAGTGTGTTTCTGACCACTGTGTTTCTGACCACTGTGTTTCTGTCCACTTTGTGCATGACCACTGTGTTTCTGACCAGTGTGTTTCTGATCATTGTGTTTCTGACCAGTGTGTTTCTGACCAGTGTATTTCTGACCACTGTATTTCTAACCAGTGTGTTTATGAACAATGTGTTTCTGACGACTGTGTTTCTGACCACTGTGTTTCTGAGCAGTGTGTTGCCGACCAGTGTGTTTATGACCACTGTGTTTCTGTTCGGTGTGTTTCTTAGCACAGTGTTTCTGACTAGTAAGTTTCTGACCACTGTGTTTCTGACCAGTGTGTTTCTGACCACTGTGTTTCTGACCGGTGTGTTTTTTACCACAGTGTTTCTGACAACTGTGTTTATGACGAGTATGTTGCTGACCACTATGTTTCTGACCAGTGTGTTTCTGACCACTGTGTTTCTGACTAGTGTGTTTCTGACGACCGTGTTTCTGACTAGTGTATTTCGGGGACTATGTTTCTGACCAGTGTGTTTCTGACAACTGTGTCTGTGACCACTGTGTTTCTGCTCACTGTGTTTCTGACCAGTGAGTTTCAGATCGGTGTGTTTATGACCAGTGTGTTTCTGACCAGAGTGTTTCTACCCTTGCGTTTCTCACCACTACGTTTCTGACCAGTGTGGTTCTGACCACTGTGTTTTCAACCACCGTGTTTCTGACGAGTGTGTTTCTGACCAGTGTGTTGCTGACCACCGTGTTTTGACCAATGAGTTTCTGACCAGTTTGTTTCTGACTACGGTATTTCTGACCAGTGTGTTTCTGACAACTGTGTTTCTGACCACTGTGTTTCCGACCAGTGTGCTTCTGCCCACTGTGTTTCTGACCAGCGTATTTCGGACCACTGTGTTTCTGACAAGTGTGTTTCTGACCAGTTTGTTTCTGACATCTGTGTTTCTTACCACTGTGTTTCAGACCACTGTGTTTCTGACCACTCTGTTTCTGTCCAGTGTGTTTCTAACCAGTGTCTTTCTGACCACTATATTTCTGACCAGTGCATTTCTGACCACTGTTTTTATGACCATTGTGTTTTTGACCAGTGTGTTTCTGACCACTGTGTTTCTGACCACTCTGTTTCTGACCAGTGTGTCTTTGACCAGTGTCTTTATGACAACTGTGTTTCTGACCACTGTGTTTCTGACCACTGTGATTCTGACCACTGTATTCAGTACCACTGTGATTCTGATCAGTGTGTTTCAGACCATTGTGTTTCTGACCACTGTGCTTCTGACCACTGTGTTTCTCACCCATGTGTGTCTCACCACTGTGTTTCTGACCAGTATGTTTCTGACAAGTATGTTTCTGACCAGTGTGTTTCTGACCACTGTGTTTCTGACCACTGTGTTTCTGACCAGTGTGTTTATGAAAACTATGTTTCTGTCCAGTGTGTTTTTGAGCACTGTGTTTCTGAACAGTGTGTTTCTCACCACTATGATCTAACCACTTTGTTTCTGACCAGTGTGTTTCTGACCACTGTGTTTCTGACCAGTGTGTTTATGACCATTTTGTTTATGACCACTGTGTTTCTGACCACTGTGTTTCTGACCACTGTGTTTCTGACCAGTGTGTTTCTGACCACTGTTTTTATGAACACTTTGTTTCTGACCACTGTGTTTATGACCACTGTGTTTCTGACCAGTGTGTTTCTGACCACTGTGTTTCTGACCAGTGTATTTCTGACCACTGTGTTTCTGACTACTGTGTTTCTGACCACTGTGTTTCTGACCAGTGTGTTTTTGACCACTGTGTTGCTGACCATTGTGTTTCTGACCACTATGTTTCTGACTGCTGTGTTTCTGACCACCGTATTTCTGACCACTGTGTTTCTGACCACCGTGTTCCTGACTAGTGTGATTCTGACCATTGTTTTTCTGATTGCTGTGTTTCTGAACATTGTCTGTCTTCCCACTGTGTTATTGACCAGTGTGTTTCTGACACTTGTCTCTCTGACCTCTGTGTTTGTGACCACTGTGTTTCTGACCACTGTGTTTCTGACCAGTGTGTTCCAGACCACTGTTTTTATGATCATTGTGTTTCTTTCCACTGTGTTTCTTACCACTGTGTTTCTGACCACTCTGTTTCTGACCAGTGTGTTTCTAACCACTGTGTTTCTGACCACTGTGGTTCTTACCACCGTGTATCTGACCACTGTGTTTTTGACCAGAGTGTTTCTGACCACTGTGTTTCTGACCACTGAGTTTCTTACCAGTGTGTTTCTGACGACTGTGTTTCTGACCACTGTGTTTCTGACCACTGTGTTTCTAACCAGTGTGTTTCTGACCACTATGTTTCTGACAACTGTGTTTCTCACCAGTGTGTTTTTGATTACTTTGTTTCGGACCACTGTGTTTCTGACCTGTGTGTCTCTGACCACAGTGTTTCTGACCACTGTGTTTCTGACCACTGTAATCCTGACCATTGTGTTTCTGACCACTGTGTTTCTGACCAATGTGTTTCATACCAGTGTGTTTCTGACCACTGTGTTTCTGACCGTTGTGTTTCTGACAACTGTGTTTCTGACCAGTGTGTTTCTTTCAAGTATGATTCTGACCACCGTGTTTCTGACCAGTGTGTTTCTGACCACTGTGTTTCTGACCAGTGTGTTTCAGACCAGTGTGTTTCTGACCACTGTGTTTTTGACCACTGTGTTTCTGACCACTGTGTTTCTGACTAGTGTGTTTCTGACAAGTATGTTTCTGACCACAGTGTTTCTGACCAGTGTGTTTCTGACTAGTGTGTTTCTGATAACTGTGTCTCTGACCACAATGTTTCTGACCAGTGTGTTTCTGACCACTGTGTTTCTGACCACTGTGTTTCTGTCCACCTTGTTTCTGACCACTGTGTTTCTGACCAGTGTGTTTCTAACCACTGTGTTTCTGACCAGTGTATTTCTGACCAGTGTATTTCTGACCACTGTATTTCTAAGCAGTGTATTTATAAACAATGTGTTTCTGACCACTGTGTTTCTGACCAATGTGTTCCTGACCAGTGTGTTTCTGACCAGTGTGTTTATGACCACTGTGTTTCTGTTCAGTGTGTTTCTTAGCACTGTGTTTCTGACCAGTGTGTTCATGACATCTGTGTTTCTGACCATTGTTTTTCTGACCAGTGTGTTTCTAACCAGTGTGTTTCTGACCGGTGTGTTTCTGACCACAGTATTTCTGACAACTGTGTTTCTGACCAGTGTGTTGCTGACCACTGTGTTTCTGAACATTGCGTTTCTGACCACTGTGTTTCTGAAAACTGTGTTTCTGGGACCATGTTTCTGACCAGTGTGTTCTGACCACTGTGTCTCTGACCACTGTGTTTCTGATCACTGTGTTTCTGACTAGTGTGTTTCTGACCAGTGTGGTTCTGACCACTGTGTTTCTAACCACCGTGTTTCTGACCAGTGTGTTTCTGACCAGTGTATTTCGGACCACCTTGTTTCGGACCAATGAGTTTCTGACCAGTGTGTTTCTGACCACGGTGTTTCCGACCAGTGAGTTTCTGACAACTGTGTTTCTGACCAATGTGATTCCGACCAGTGTGTTTCTGACCACTGTGTTTCTGACCAGCGTATTTCCGACCACTGTGTTTCTGACAAGTGTGTTCCTGACCAGTTTGTTTCTGATCACTGTGTTTTTGACCAATGTGTTTCTGACCTGTGTGTTTCTTATCAGCGTGTTTCTGACCAGAGTGTATCTGATCACTGTGTTTCAGACAACTGTGTTTCTGACCACTGTGTTTCTGACCAGTGTGTTTCTGACCAATGTATTTCTGACCAGTGTGTTTCTGACCAGTGTGTTTCCGACCAGTGTGTTTCTGACCACTGTTTTCCTGACAACTGTGCTTCTGACCACTGTTTTTCTGACCAGTGTGTTGCTGACCACTATGTTTCTGACTAATGTGCGTCTGACCACTGTGTTTCTGACCACTGTGTTTCAGACCACTGTGTTTCTGATCACTGTGTTTCTGACCAGTGTCTTTCTAACCAGTGTCTTTCTGACCACTGTATTTCTGACCAGTGTGTTTCTGACCACTGTTTTTATGACCACTGTGTTTCTGACCAGTGTGTTTCTGACCACTGTGTTTCTGACCGCTGTGTTTCTGACCAGTGTGTCTTTGACCAGTGTGTTTATGACAACTGTGTTTCTGACCACTGTGTTTCTGACCACTGTGTTTCTGACCAGTGTGTTTGACCAGTGTGTGTTTCTGACCGCTGTGTTTCTGACCAGTGTGTCTTTGACCAGTGTGTTTATGACAACTGTGTTTCTGACCACTGTGTTTCTGACCACTGTGATTATGACCACTGTGTTTAGTACCACTGTGTTTCTGATCAGTGTGTTTCAGACCATTGTGTTTCTAACCACTGTGTTTCTCACCACTGTGTTTCTGACCACTGTGTTTCTGACCACTATGTTTCTGACCACTATGTTTCTGACCAGTATGTTTCTGACCAGTGTGTTTCTGACCAGTGTGTTTCTAACCACTGTGTTTCTGACCAGTGTGTTTATGACCACTGTGTTTCTGACCAGTGTGTTTCTGACCACTGTGTTTATGACCAGTGTGTTTCTGACCACTGTGTTTATGACAACTGTGTTTCTGTCCAGTGTGTTTCTGACCACTGTGTTTCTGACCATTGTGTTTCTGACCGCTGTGTTTCTGACCACTGTGTTTCTGACCACTGTGTTTCTGACCACTGTGTTTCTGACCAGTGTGTTTCTGACCACTGTGTTTATGACAACTGTGTTTCTGTCCAGTGTGTTTCTGACCACTGTGTTTCTGACCATTGTGTTTCTGACCGCTGTGTTTCTGACCACTGTGTTTCTGACCACTGTGTTTCTGACCACTGTGTTTCCGACCACTGAGTTTCTGACCACTGTGTTTCTGACCACTGTGTTTCTGTCCATTGTATTTCTGACTAGTGTGTTTTTTAACACTGTGTTTATGAATACTTTGATTCTGACCACTATGTTCATGACCACGGTGTTTCTCACCAGTGTGTTTCTGACCACTGTGTTTCTGACCAGTGTATTTCTGACCACTGTGTTTCTGACCACTGTGTTTCTGACCAGTGTGTTTCTGACCAGTGTGTTTGTGACCACTGTGTTTCTGACCATTGTGTTTCTGACCATTGTGTTTCTGACTGCTGTGTTTTTGAGCACCATGTTTCTGACCACTGTGTTTCTGACCACTGTGTTCCTGACTAGTGTGTTTTTGACCATTGGTTTTCTGATCACTCTGTTTGTGAACAATGGCTGTCTTACCACTGTGTTATTGATCAGTGTGTTTCTGAAACGTGTGTTTCTGACCTTTGTGTTTGTGACCACTGTGTTTCTGACCACTGTGTTTCTGACCAGTGTGTTCCTGACCACTGTGTTTCTGACCATTGTGTCTCTTGCCACTGTGTTTCTGACCACTGTGTCTCTGACCACTGTGCTTCTCACCATTGTGTTTCTATCCACTGTGTTTCTGACCACTGTGTTTCTTACCACCTTGTCTCTGACCAATCTGTTTCTGACCAGAGTTTTTCTGACCACTGCGTTTCTGACCATTGAGTTTCTGACCAGTGTGTTTATGACGACTGTGTTTCTGACCACTGTGTTTCTGACCACTGTGTTTCTGACCAGTGTGTTTCTGACCACTGTGTTTCTGACAACTGTGTTTCTCACCAGTGTGTTTCTGACTACCTTGTTTCTGACCAGTGTGTTTCTGACTTGTGTGTCTCTGACCACTGTGTTTCTGACCACTGTGTTTCTGACCAGTTTGTTTCTGACCAATGTGTTTCTTATAACTGTGTTTCTGATAACAGTGTTTCTGACCAGATTGTTTCTGACTAGTTTGTTTCTGACCACTGTCTTTCTGATCACTGTGTTTCTGACCAGTGTGTTTCTGACCAGTGTGTCTATGACCAGTGCGTTTCTGACTTGAGTGTTTTTACAACTGTGTTTTTTACCACTGTGTTTCTGACCAGTGTGTTTCTGACCACTGTGTTTCTGACCACTGCGTTTCTGACCAGTGTGTTTCTGAACAGTGTGTTTCTGACCAGTGTGTTTCTGACCACTGTGTTTCTGACCAGTGTGTTTCCGACCAATGTGTTTCTTACCAGTGTGTTTCTGACCACCGTGTATCTGACCACTGTGTTTCAGACAACTGTGTTTCTGACCACTCTGTTTCTGACCATTGTGTTTCTGACTACTGTGTTTCTGACCACTGTGTTTCTGACCACTGTGTTTCTGACCACTGTGTTTATCACCAGTGTGTTTCTGACCACTCTGTTTCTGATGACTGTGTTTCTGACCAGTGTATGTCGGACCACTGTGTTTCTGACCACTCTGTTTCTGACCACTGTGTTTCTCACCATTGTGTTTCTGACCACCGTGTTTCTGACCACTGTGTTTCTCCCCAGTGTGTTTCTGACCACTGTGTTTCTAACCAGTGTGTTTCTGACCACTGTGTTTCTGAACACTGTGTTTCTGACCAGTCTGTATCTGACCACTGTGTTCCTGACCACGATGTTTCTGACCAGTGTGTTTCTGACCGCTGTGTTTCTGACCACAGTGGTTCTTGCCAGTGTGTTTCTGACCACTGTGTTCCTGACCACTATGTTTCTGACCAGGGTATGTCTGATCACTGTGTTTCTGACCAGTGTGTTTCTGACCACTCTGTTTCTGACCACTATGTTTCTGACCACTGTGTTTCTGACCACTGTGTTTCTGATCAGTGTGTTTCTGACCACTGTATCTCTGTCCACTGTGTTTCTGACCACTGTGTTTCTGACCACTGTGATTCCGACCACTGTCTTTAATACCACTGTGTTTCTGATCAGTGTGTTCTAGACCATCGTGTTTTTTACCACTGTGTTTCTGACCACCGTGTTTCTGACCACTGTGTTTCTGACCACTGTGTTTCTCACCAGTATGTTTCTGACCAGTATGTTTCTGACCAGTGTGTTTCCGACCACTGTGTTTCTGACCACTGTGTTTCTGACCACTGTGTTTATGACCACTTTGTCTTTGACCAGTGTGTTTCTAACCACTGTGTTTATGACAACTGTGTTTCTGACCACTGTGTTTATGACAATAATGTTTCTGACCAGTGTCTTTCTGAGCACTGTGTTTCTGAACAGTGGGGTTCTGACCACTGTGTTTCTGACAACTGTGTTTCTGACCAGTGTGTTTCTGACCACTGTGTTTCTGACCATTGAGTTTCTTACCACTGTGTTTCCGACAGCTGTGTTTCTGACCACTGTGTTTCTGACCAGTGTCTTTCGGACCACTGTGTTAATGAACACTTTGTTTCTGACCACCGTGTTTATGACCACTGTGTTTCTGACCAGTGTGTTTCTGACCACTGTGTTTGTGACCGGTGTATTTCTGACCAGTGTGTTTCTGACCACTCTGTTTCTGACCACTGTGTTTCAAACCACTGTGTTTCCGACCAGCGTGTTTCTGACCTCTGTGTTTCTGACCACTGTGTTTCTCACCAGTGTGTTTCCGACTACTGTGTTTCTGACCAGTGTGTTCCTGACCTGTGTGTCTCTGACCACTGTGTTTCTAACCACTGTGTTTCTGACCAGTGTGTTTCTGACCATTGTGTTTCTTACCACTATGTTTCAAACCACTGTGTTTCAAACCGCCGTGTTTCTGACCACAATAATTCTGACCAGTGTGTTTCTGACCACTGTGTTTCTGACCAGTGTGTTTCTGACCATTGTGTTTCTGACCAGTGTGTTGCTGATCAGAGTGTTTCTGACCAGTGTGTTTCTTACCAGTGTGTTTCTGACCAGTGTATTTCTGACCAGTGTGTTTCTGACCACCGTGTTTCTGACCACTGTGTTTCTGACGAGTGTGTTTCTGACCACTGTGAATCTGACCATTGTGTTTTTCACCATTGTGTTATTGACAGCTGTGTTTCTGACCACTGTGATTTTGACCACTGTGTTTTTGACCACTGTGTTCCTGACTAGTGTGTTTCTGACCATTGTTTTTCTGATCACTGTGTTTCTGAACATTGTCTGTCTCACCACTGTGCTATTCACCAGTATGTTTCTCACACGTGTCTTTCTGACCACTGTGTTTGTGACCACTGTGTTTGTGACCACTATGTTTCTGACCAGTGTGTTCCTGACCACTGTGTTTTTGACCATCGTGGTTCTTGCCACAGTGTTTCTGACCACTGTGTTTCTGACCACTGTGTTTCTGACCAGGGTGTTTCTAATCACTGTGTTTCTGACCACTGTGTTTCTGAGCACTGTGTTTCTGACTACTGTGTTTCTGACCAGAGTGTTTCTGACCACTGTGCTTCTGACCACTGAGTTTCTGACCAGTGTGTTTATGACGATTGTGTTTCAGACCACTGTGTTTCTGACCACTGTGTTTCTGACCACTGTGTTTCTCACCAGTGTGTTTCCGACTACGGTGTTTCTGACCAGTGTGTTTCTGACCTGTGCGTCTCTGACCACTGTGTTTCTAACCACTGTGTTTCTGACCAATGTGTTCCTGAACAGGGTGTTTCTGACCACTGTGTTTCAAACCACTGTGTTTCAACCCGCCGTGTTTCTGACCACTGTAATTCTGACCAGTGTGTTTCTAACCACTGTGTTTCTGACCAGTGTGTTTCTGACCATTGTGTTTTTGACCAGTGTGTTGCTGACCACTGTGTTCCTGACCAGTGTGTTTCTGACCACTGTGTTTCTGACCAGTGTATTTTTGACCAGTGTGTTTCTGACCACGGTGTTTCTGACCACTGTGTTTCTGACCTGTGTGTTTCTGATCACTGTATTTCTGACCATTGTGTTTGTCACCATTGTGTTATTGACTTCAATGTTTCTGACCACTGTGTTTATGACCACTGTGTTTCTGACCACTGTGTTCCTGACTAGTGTGTTTCTGACCATTGTTTTTCTGATCACTGTGTTTCTGAATATTGTCTGTCTCACCACTGTTTTATTGACCAGTATGTTTCTGACACGTGTCTTTGTGACCACTGTGTTTGTGACCACTGTGTTTTTGACCACTATGTTTCTGACCAGTGTGTTCCTGACCACTGTGTTTTTGACCATCGTGGTTCTTGCCACTGTGTTTCTGACCATGGTGTTTCTGACCACTGTTTCTGACCAGTGTGTTTCTAACCACTGTGTTTCTGACCACTGTGTTTCTGACCACTGTGTTTCTGACCACTGTGTTTCTGATCAGAGTGTTTCTGACCACTGTGTTTCTGACCACTGAGTTTCTGACCAGTGTGTTTCTGACGACTGTGTTTCAGACCACTGTGCTTCGGACCAGTGTGTTTCTGACCACTGTGTTTCTGACCACTGTGTTTCTCACCAATGTGTTTCCGACTTAAGTGTTTCTGACCAGTGTGTTCCTGACCTGTGTGTCTCTGACCACTGTGTTTCTAACCACTGTGTTTCTGACCAGTGTGTTTCTGACCAGTGTGTTTCTGACCACTGTGTTTCAAACCACTGTGTTTCAAACCGCCGTGTTTCTGACCACTGTAATTCTGACCAGTGTGTTTCAGACCACTGTGTTTCTGACCAGTGTGTTTCTGACCATTGTGTTTCTGACCAGTGTGTTGCTGACCACTGTGTTTCTGACCAGTGTGTTTCTGACCACTGTGGTTCGTAGCACTATGTTTCTGACCACTGTGTTTCTGACCAGTGTGTTTCTGACCAGTGTGTTTCTGACCAGTTTGTTTCTGACCACCGTGTTTCTGACCGCTTTGTTCCTGACCATTGTGTTTCTGACCACTGTGTTTCTGACCAGTGCGTTTCTAACCCCTCTATTTCTGACCGGTGTGTTTCTGACCACTGTGTTTCTGACCACTGTGTTTCCAACCACTGTGTTTCGGACAACTGTGTTTCTGACCAGTCTGTTTGCGACCACTGTGTTTCTGAACACTGTGTTTCTGACCAATGTGTTTCTGACAATTGTAATTCTGACCAGTGTGTTTCTGGCCTCTGAGTTTCTGACCACTGTGATTCTGACCACTGTGTTCCTGACCATTCTGTTTCTGACCACAGTATTTCCGACCACTGTGTTTCTAACCACTGTGTTTCTGACCGGTGTGTTTCTGACCACTGTGTTTCTGACCACTGTGTATCTGACCAGTGTGTTTCTGACCACAGTGTTTCTGACCGGTGATTCTCTGACCACTGTGTTTCTGACCACCGTGTTTCTGACCAGTGTGTGTCTGACCACTATGATTCTGACCAGTGTGTTTTTGAAGAGTGTGTTTCTGACCAGTGTGTTTCTGACCAGTGTGTTTCTGACCACTGTGTTTCTGACCACTGTGTTTCTGACCACTGTGTTTCTAACCAGTGTGTTTCTGACCACTGTGTTTTTGACCATTGTGTTTCTGACCACTATGTTTATGACCACCGTGTTTCTGACCAGTGTGTTTCTAACCACCGTGTTAATGACCACTGTGTTTCTAATTACTGTGTGTCTGACCAGGGTGTTTCTGACCACAGTGTTCCAGCGTGTTTCTGACCACGGTGTTTCTGACCACTGTGTTTCTGACCACTTTGTTTCTGACCACTGTGTTTTTGACCACTGCATTTCTGACCAGTGTGTTCTGACCACTGTATTTCTGAGCGAAGTGATTCTGACCAATGTGTTTCTGACCACTGTGTTTCTGACCAGTGTGTTTGTGACCAGTGTGTTTCTGACCAACATGTTTCTGACCAGTGCGTTTCTGACCAGTGTATTTCTGACCAGTGTGTTTACGACCACTGTGTTTCTGACCAGTGTGTTTCTGACCATTGCCACTGTGTTTTTTACCACTGCGATTCTGACCACTGTGTTTCTGACCACTGTGTTTTTGACCACTGTCTTTCTTATCATTGTGTTTCTGACCACTGTGTTTCTGACCACTGTGTTTGTGACCACTGTGTTTCTGACCATTCTGTTTCTGAAAAGTGTGTTTCTGACAAATGTGTTCCTGACCAGTGTGTTTCTGACCACTGTGTTTCTGACCGCCGTGTTTCTGACCTGTATGTTTCTGACCACTTTGTATCTAACCAATGTGTTTCTGACCACTGTGTTTCTGACTACTGTGTTTCTGACCAGTGTGTTTCTGCCCAGTGTGTTTCTGACCACGGTGTTTCTGACTAGTGTGTTTCTGACCACTGTGTTTCTAACCACTGTGTTTCTGACCAGTTTGTTTCTTACCAATGTGTTTCTGAGCAGTTTGTTTCTGACCACTGTGTTTCTGACCAGTGTGTTTCTGACCACTGTGTATCTAACCAATGTGTTTCTGACCACAGCGTTTCTGACCAGTGTGTTTCTGACCACCGTGTTTCTGACCACATTGTTCTGACCAGTGTGTTTCTGACCACTGTCTTTCTGACCACTGTGCCTCTGACTTGTGCGATTCTGACCACTGTGTTTGTGAGCACTAAGTTTCTGACCACTCTGTTTCTGACCAGTGTGTTTCTGACCAGCGTGTTTCTGACGACTGTGTGTATGACCGCCGTGTTTATGACCAGTGTGTCTCTGACCAGTGTGTTTCTGACCAGTGTGTTTCTGACCAGTGTGTTTCTGATCAGTGTGTTTTTTACCACAATGGTTCTGACCTGTGTGTTTCTGACCACTGTGTTTCTGGCCCGTGTGTTTCTGACCACTGTGATTATGGCAAGTGTGTTTCTGACCACTGTGTATCTGACCAGTGTGTTTCTAACCACTGTGTTTCTGACCACCGTGTTTATGAATAGTGTGTATCTGACCACTATGTTTCTGACCAGTGTGTTTCTGAACAGTGTGTTTCTGACCACCGTGTTTCTGACCTGTATGTTTCTGACCATTGTGTTTCTGACCGTTGTGTTTCTGACTAGTGTGTTTCTCACCAGTGTGTTTCTGACCACTGTGTTTATGACCACTGTGTTTCTGACTATTGTGTTTCTTTCCATTGTGGTTCTGACCACTGTATTTCCGACCAGTGTGTTTCTGACCAGTGTGTTTCTGACCACCGTGTTTCCGACCTGTATGTTTCTGACAATTGTGTTTCTGACCGGTGTGTTTCTGACTAGTGTGTTTCTCACCAGTGTGTTTCTGACCACTTTGTTTCTGACCACTGTGTTTCTGACTATTGTGTTTCTGCCCACTGTGGTTCTGACCACTGGATTTCTGACTAGTGTGTTTCTGACGACAGTGTTTCTGAGCAATGTTTTTTCGGACCACTGTGTTTCTGACCACTGTGTTTCTGACCACTGTGATTCTGACCAGTGTGTTTCTGGCTACTGTGGTTCTGACCAGTGTGTTTCTGACCACTGTGTTTCTGACTAGTGTGTTTCTGACCACTGTGTTTCTGACCACTCTGTTTCAAACCACGGTGTTTCTGAACACTGCGTTTCTCACCAATGTGTTGCTGACCAGTGTGTTTCTGACCAGTTTGTTCTTGACCATTGTGGTCTTGACCAGTGTCTTTCTGACCAGTGTGTTTCTGACCATTTAGTTTCTGACCATTGTGTTTCTGACCACTGTGTTTCTGATCAGTATGCTTCTTACCACTGTGTTTCTGACAACTGTGTTCTGACCAGTGTGTTTCTGACCTGTGTGTTTCTGACCAATGTGTCTATGACCACTGTTTATCTGACCAGGGTGTCTCTGACCACGCTGTTTCTGACCACTGTGTTCTGACAGTGTGGTTCTGACCACTATATTTATGATCACTGTGTTTCTGACCACCTTTTTTCTGACCACTGTGTTTCTGACCAGTGTGTTTCTGACCACTGTGTTTCTGACCACTGTGTTTTTAACCACTGTGCTTCTGACCAGTGTGATTCTGACAAGTGTTTTTCTGACCTGAGTGTTTCTGGACACACTGCTCAGAAACACAGTGGTCAGAAACACTGTGGTCACAAACCCAGTAGTTGGAAACACAGTTGTCAGAAACACACTGGTCAGAAACACGCCGATCAGAAACACAGTGGTCAAAAACACAGTGGTCAGAAACACAATGGTCATAAACACTGTCGTCAGAAAGACACTGGTCAAAGATACAGTGGTCAGAAACACTGTGGTCAGAAACACAGTGGTCAGAAACATAGTGGTCAGGAACACAATGGTCAGAAACACAATGGTCAGAAACACAGTGGTCAGAAACACGCTGGTCAGAAACATAGTGGACAGAAACACACTGGTCAGAAACACACTGGTCAAAAAAAAGGTGGTCAGAAACACAATGGTCTGAAACACACTGGTCAGAAACACAGTGGTCATAAACACACTGGTCAGAATGACACTTGTCAGAAACTAACTGGTCAGAAATACACTGGTCAGAAACACAGTGGTCAAAAACACACTGGTTAGACACTTAGTGGTCAGAAACACGCTGGTCAGAAACACATTGGTCAGAAACACACAGTTCAGAGACACATTGGTCAGAAACACAGTAGTCAGAAACACAGTGATCAGAAACACACTGGTCGGAAATACAGTGGTCAGAAACACAGTGGTCAGAAACACAGTGGTCATAAACACAGTGGTCAGAAGCACAGTGGTCAGAAACACACTGGTCAGAAACACACCGGTGGGAAACACAGTGGTCAGAAACACAGTGGTCAAAAACACAGTGGTCAGAAACACAGTGGTCAGTAACACACTGGTCAAAAACACACTGGTCAGAAACAGAGTGGTCAGAAACACAGTGCTTTGAAACACATTGGCTAGAAAGACAGTGGTCACAAACATAGTGGTCAGAAACCCACCAGTCAGGAAGACACTGGTCAGAAACACCCTGGTCCGAAACACAGTGGTCAGAAACACATTGGTCAGAAACACAATTGTCAGAAACACAGTGGTCAAAAACACACTGGTCATAAACACTCTGGTCAGAAACACAGTGGTCAGAATCAAACTGGCAGAAACGCAGTGGTCAACACACTGGTCGGATACACACTGGTCAGAAACACACTAGTCAGAAACACATTGGTCAGAAACATCCTGGTCAAAAACACAATGGTCGAAAACACACTGGTCAGAAACACAGTGGTTAGAAACACAGTGGTCAGAAACACAATGGTCAAAAAAACACTGGTCATAGACAAATTGGTCGTCAACACAATCGTCAGAAACACAGAGGTCAGAGACACAATGGTCAGAGACACATTGGTCAGAAAAACAGTGGTCAGCAACACGGTGGTCAGAAACACATTTGTCAGAAACACACTGGTCAGAAACAGGCTTGTCACAAACACAGTGGTTAGAAACACAGTGGTCCGAAACACAGTGGTAAAAAACACAGCGATCAGAAACACAGTGGTCAGAAACACAGTGGTCAGAAACACACTGGTCAAAAGCACATTGGTCAGAAATACAGTGGTCAGAAACACAGTGTTCTGAAACACAGTAGTACGAAACACAGTGGTCAGAAACACACTGGTCAGAAACACCCTGGTCAGAAATACGGTGGTCAGAAACCCAGTGGTCAGAAACAAAGTGGTCAGAAAGACAGTGGTCAGACACATGATGGTCAGAAACACAGTGGTCAGAAACATAGTGGTCAAAAACTCGGTGGTCAGAAACACGCTGGTCAGAAACACAGTGGTCAGAAACACACTGGTCAGAAAGACGATGGTCAGAAACACACTGGTCAGAAACACAGTGGTCAGAAACACACTGGTGAGAAACACACTGGTTAGAAACAGACTGGTCAGAAACACAGTGGTCAGAAACAAAGTGGTAAGAAACACAGTAGTCAGAAACACACTCGTCCGAAAAATTGTGATCAGGAACACACTGGTCAGAAACACAGTGGTCAGAAACACCCAGGTCAGAAACACACTGGTCAGAAGCACAGTGGTCAGAAACACGCTGGTCATAAACACAATGGTCAGAACCTCACTGGTCAGAAACACAGTGGTCAGATAAACACTGGTTGGAAATACACCGATCAGAAACACAGTGGTCATAAACACTGGTCAGAAACACTGTGGTCAGAAACAGAATTGTCAGAAACACACTGGTCATAAACACAGTGGTCAAAAACACACTGGTCAGAAGAACACTAGTCAGAAACACACTGGTCATAAACACAGTGGTCAGAAACACAGTGGTCAAAAACACGCTGGTCATAAACACAGGGGTCAGAAACACAGCGGTCAGAAAGACAGTGGTCAGAAAGACAGTGGTCAGAAAGACAGTGGTCAGAAACTCAGTGGTCACAAGCACATTGGTCAGAAACACGTTGTTGAGAAACAAAGTGGTCAGAAACACACTGGTCAGGAACAAGGTGGTTAGACACACAGTGGTCAGAAACAAAGTGGTCAGAAACGGCGTGGTAAAAAACACAGTGGTCACAAACACATTGGCGAGAAACACTCTGGTTAGAAGCACACTGGTCAGAAACACATTGGTCAGAAACACAGTGGTCATAAACATAGTGCTCAGAGCTGTGGTCAGAAACAGAGTGGTCAGAAACACAGTGGTCAAAAACACAGTTGTCAGGAACACAATGGTCAGAAACACAGTCGTCAGAAACACAGTGGTCAGAAACACATTGGTCAGAAACGTAGTGGTCATAAACACACTGGTCAGAAACACAGTGGTCAGAAACAGAGTGGTCAGCAACCCAGTAGTCAGGAACACGGTTGTCAGAAACACACTGGTCAGAAACACATCGATCAGAAACACAGTGGTCAGAAACACAGAGGTCAGGAACACTGTGGTCAGAAACACATTGGTCAGAAACACACTGGTCAGAAACACATTGGTCAGAAAGACACTGGTCAGAAAGAGACACACTGGTCAGAAACACACTGGTCAGAAACACACTGGTCAGAAACACACTGGTCAGAAACACAGTGGTCAGAAACACGCTGGTCAGAAGCACATTGGTCAGAAACACGCTGGTCTGAAACACACTGGTCAGAAACACAATGTTCAGAAACACAGTGGACAAAAACACAGTGGTCAGAAGCAGACTGCTTGGAAACACACTGCTCAGAAAGACAGTGGGCAGAAACACACTGGTCAGAAACAGTGGTCAGAAACACAGTGGTCAGAAACACACTGATGAGAAACGCAGTGGTCAGTAACTGTGGACTCCCGGAGCTCGGATCAGATCCAAGAAGTGAGATCCAGAAACTTGGATCCGGATCTGGATCCGGATTTGTGGATCTGACTCTCTGATCCATGGATTTGGTGTGCACCCTTAGTTGGAAAAACATTATTCAGGAACACACTGGTCATAAATATAGTGGTCAGAAACACAGTGGTGAGAAACACATTGGTCAGAAACACAGTGGTCTGAAACACTGTAGTCAAGAGCACACTGGTCAGAAACACACTGGGCAGAAACACAGCGGTCAGAAACACATTGGTCAGAAACACACTAGTCAGAAACACAGTGGTCAGAAACACACTGATCAGAAACACAGTGCTCAGAAACACAGTGGTCAGAAGCATACTGGTCAGAAACACAGTTGTCGGAAACATACTGGTCAGACACACACTGGTCACAAACACAGTGGTCAGAAACGCAGTGGTCAGAAACACAGTGGTCCAAAACACACTGGTCAGAAATACACTGGTCAGTAGCACACTGGTCAGAAACACAGTGGTCAGAAACACATTGGTCAGAACTATAGTGGTCACAAACACACTGGTCAAAAACACACTGGTCAGAAACACAATGGTCAGAGACACAGTGGTCAGAAACACAGTGGTCTGAAACACAGTATTCAGAAATACAATGGTCAGAAACACAATGGTCAAAAACACAGTAGTCAGAAACACACTGGTCAGAAACACAGTGGTCAGAAACACAGTGATCATAAACACACTGGTCACAAACACACTGGTCAGAAATACTTTGGTCAGAAATACAATGTCAGAAACACAGTGGTCAGAAACACAGTTGTCAGAAACACAGTGGTCAGAAACATAGTGCTCAGAAGCACAGTGCTTAGAAACACAGTGGTCAGAAACTCAGTGGTGAGAAACACAGTTGTCAGAAACACACGTCATAACCACGCTGGTCAGAAACACAGTGGTCAAACCACAGTGGTCAGAAACATAGTGGTCATAAACACGGTGGTCAGAAACACAGTGGACAGAAACACACCAGTCAGAAACACAGTGGTCAGAACACACGGATCAGAAACACACTGGTCAAAACCACTGTGGTCAGAAACACAGCGGTGAGAAACACACTGGTCAGAAACACATTGGTCAAAAAACACAGTGGCCAGAAACACACTGGTCAGAAACACACTGGTCAGAATCACGCTAGTAAGAAACACCGTGGTCAGAAACACAATGGTCAGAAACACACTGGTCAGAAACACCGTGGTCAGAAACACAGTGGTCAGAAACACAGTGGTCAGAAACACAGGGGTCGGAAACACAGTGGTCAGAAACACAGTGGTCAGAAACACACTGGTCAGAAACACAGTGGTCAGAAACACACTGGTCAGAAACACATCGGTCAAAAAGACAGTGGCCAGAAACAAAGTGGTCAGAAACACACTGGTCAAAAACACTGTGGTCAGAAACACAGAGGTGAGAAACATAGTGGTCAGAAACACACTGGTCCAAAACACAGTGGTCAAACACACAGTGGTCATAAAAAACACTGGCCAGAAACACATTGGTCAGGAACACAGTGGTCAGAAACACAGTGGTCAGAAACACAGTGGTCAGCAACACAGTGGTCAGAAACACAGTGGTCAGAAACACACTGGTCAGAAAAGCACTGTTCAGAAAGACACTGGTCAGAAACACAGTGGTCGGAAACACAGTGGTCAGAAAGACACTGGTCAGAAACACAGTGGTCAGAAACACAGTGGCCAGAACACAGTGGTCAGAGACGTGCTGGTCAGAAACACACTGGTCACAAACACATTGGTGAGAAACACACTGGTCAGAAACACGGTGGAAAGAAACACACTGCTCAGAAACACACTGGTTAGAAAAACAGTGGTCAGAAACACACTGGTCAGAAACACACTGGTCACAAACACAGTGGTCAGAAACACAGTGGTCAGAAACACACTTGTCAAAAACACGGTGGTCAGGAACACAGTGGTCAGAAACACAGTGGTCAGAAACAGAGTGGTCAGAAACACGGTGGTCAGAAACACACTGGTCGGAAACACAGTGGTCAGAAGCACACTGGTCAGAAATACACTGGTCTGAAATTTCGTGGTCGGAAACACAATGGTCAGAAGCACTGTGGTCAGAAACACATTCGTCAGAAACACATTGGTCAGAAACACAGTGGTCAGAAACACACTGGTCAGAAACACATTGGTCCAAAAGACAGTGGCCAGAAACACAGTGGTCAGAAACACACTGGTCTGAAACACACTTGTCAGAAACACAGAGGTCAGAAACACAGTGGTCAGAAACACAGTGGTCAGACACACAGTGGTCATAAAAACACTGGCCAGAAACACATTGGTCAGATACACAGTGGTCAGAAACACAGTGGTCAGCAATACACTGGTCAGAAACACAGTGGTCAGAAACACTCTGGTCAGAAACACACTGTTCAGAAACACAGTGGTCAGAAACACAGTGGTCAGAAACACAGTGGTCAGAAAGACACTGGTCAGAAAAACAGTGGCCAGAAACACAGTCGCCATAAACACATTGGTCAGAGACGCACTGGTCAGAAACACACTGGTCAGAAACACATTGGTCAGACATACACTGGTCAGAAACACGGTGGTCAGAAACACACTGGTCAGAAACACACTGGTTATAAACACAGTGGTCAGAAACACACTGGTCAGAAACACAGTGGTAAAAAACACAGTGGTCAGAAACACTGTGGTCAGAAACACAGTGGTCAGAAACACAGTGGTCAGACACACAGTGGTCATCAACACAATGGTCAGAAACACAGTGGTCAGAAACACACTAGTCAGAAACACAGTGGTCAGATAGGCACTGGTCAGAAACACAGTGGTCAGAAACACATTGGTAAGAAACACAGTGGTCACAAACACAGTGGTCAGAAACACACTGGTCACAAACACGGTGGTCATAAACACAGTGGTTAGAAACACAGTGCTCAGAAACACACCGGCCAGGACCACAGTGGTCAGAATCACACTCGTTAGAGACACACTGGTCAGAGACATAGTGGTCAGAAACACACTGGTCAGAAAGATACTGGTCAGACATACAGTCGTCATAAAAACACTGGCCAGAAACACAGTGGTCAGGACCACATTGGTCAGAAACACACTGGTCAGAAACACAGTGGTCAGAAACACACTGGTCAGAAAACAGTGGTTAGAAACACAATGGTCAGAAACACATATCTCAGAAACAGGATGGTCAGAAACACAGTGGTCAGAAGCACAGTGGTCAGAAACAGAGTGGTCAGAAACACGGTGGTCAGAGACATAGTGGTCAGAAACACACTGGTCAGAAACACAGTGGTCAGAAGCACACTGGTCAGAAATACACTGGTCTGAAACACCGTGGTCGGAAACGCTGTGGTCAGAAACACAGTGGTCAGAAACACAGTGGTCAGGAACACAGTGGTCAGAAACAGAGTGGTCAGAAACACAGTGGTCAGAAACACACTGGTCGGAAACACATTGGTAAAAAAGTCAGTGGCCAGAAACACAGTGGTCAGAAACACACTGGTCTGAAACACACTTGTCACAAACACGTTGGTCAGAAACACAGTGGTCAGAAACACATTGGTCAGGAACACAGTGGTCAGAAACACAGTGGTCAGAAACACTGTGGTCAGAAACACAGTGGTCAGGAGCACACCGGCCAGGTGCACGGTGGTCAGAAACTAACTGGTCAGAAACACGATGGTCAGAAACACATATGTCAGAAAGGCAGTGGTCAGAAACACAGTGGTCAGAAACACAGTGGTCAGACACACAGTGGTCATAAAAGCACTGGCCAGAAACACATTGGTCAGGAACACGGTGGTCAGTGACCAGTGGTCAGCAACACACTGGTCAGCAACACACTGGTCAGAAACACAGTGGTCAGAAACACACTGGTCAGAAACACACTGTTCAAAAACACAGTGGTCAGAAACACAGTGGTCAGAAAGACACTGGTTAGAAACACAGTGGTAAAAAACACAGGGGTCAGAAAAACACTGGTCAGAAACACAGTGGTCAGAAACACAGCTGTCAGAAACACTGTGGTCAGAAATACACTGGTCAGAAACACAGTGGTCATAAACACAATGGTCATAAAGACATTGGTCAGAAACATAGTGGTCAAAGACACACTGGTCAGACACACAGTGGTCATAAACACACCCGTAAAAAATTTACTGGTCAGAAACACACTGGTCTGAAACACAGTGGTCAGAAACACACCGGTCGGAAACACACTGGTCGGAGACACGGTGGTCAGAAACACACTGGTCAGAAAGACACTGGTCAGAAACACAGTGGTCAGAAAGACACTGGTGAGAAACACGGTGGTCAGAAACACAGTGGTCAGAAACACACTGGTCAGAACACAGTGGTCAGAAACACACTGGTCAGAAACACAGTTTTCAGAAACACACTGGTTAGAAACACAGTGGTGAGAAGGACACTGGTCAGAAATACACTGGTCAGAAACACAGTGGTCAGAAACCCACTGGTCAGAAACACAGGGGTCGGAAACACAGTAGTCAGAAACACGGTGGTCAGAAACACGGTGGTCAGAAACACAGTGGTCAGAAACACACTGGTCAGAAAAACAGTGGTCAGAACACATTGGTCAGAAAGACATTGGCCACAAACCCAGTGGTCAGAAACTCGTTGGTTAGAAACACAATGGTCAGAAACACAGTGGTCAGGAACACACTCAGAAACACACTGGTCCGAAACACAGTGGTCAGAAGCACACTGGTCAGAAATACACTGGTCTGAAACACAGTGGTCAGGAACACAGTGGTCAGAAACACAGTGGTCAGGAACACAGTGGTCAGAAACATAGTGGTCAGAAACACAGTGGTCAGGAACACACCGGCCAGGTGCACAGTGGTCAGAAACACACTGGTCAGAAACACACTGGTCAGAAACACACAGGTCACGAGCATATTGGTCAAAAACACAGTGGTCATAAACACGATGGTCAGAAACATAGTGGTCAGACACACAATGGTCACAAAAACACTGGACAGAAACACATTTGTCAGGAACACAGTGGTCAGAAACACAGTGGTCAGAAACACAGTGGTCAGCAAAACACCGGTCAGAAACACAGTGGTCAGAAACTCAATTGTCATAAACACACTATTCAGAAACACAGTGGTCGGAAACACAGTGGTCAGAAACACAGTGGTCAGAAACACAGTGGTCAGAAAGACACTGGTCAGAAACACAGTGGTCAGAAACACAGTGGCCAGAAACACAGTGGTCAGAGACCCACTGGTCAGAAACACACTGGTCAGAAACACAGTGGTCAGAAACACACTGGTCAAAAACGCACTGGTCAGAAACACTGTGGTCAGAAACACACTGGTCAGAAACACACTGGTTAGAAACACACTGGCTAGAAACACTGTGGTCAGAAACACAGTGGTGAGAAACACAGTGGTCAGAAACACGGTGGTCATCAACACAATGGTCCGAAACACAGTGGTCAGAAACACACCAGTCAGAAACACAGTGGTCAGATAGACACCGGTCAGAAACACAGTGGTCAGAAACACATTGGTAAGAAACACAGTGGTCAGAAACACAGTGGTCAGAAACACAGTGGTCAGAAACACACTGGTCAGAAATACGGTGGTCAGAAACACAGTGGTCAGAAACACGGTGGTCAGAAACACACCGGTTAGAAACACAGTGGTCAGACACAGTGGTCAGAAACACAGTGGTCAGAAACACACTGGTCAGAAACGCAGTGGTCAGAAACATAGTGGTCAGGTACACAGTGGTCAGAAACACGGTGGTCAGAAACACACTGGTCAGAAACACAGTGGTCAGAAATATAGTGGTGAGAAACACAGTGGTTTGAAAAACAGTGGTCAGAAACACAATGGTCAGAAACACAGTGGCCAGAAAGACACTGGTCAGAAACACGGTGGTCAGAACACCACTGGTCAGAAACACGGTGGTCAGAAACACAGTGGTCACAAACACACTGGCCGGAAACACAGTGGTCAGAAACACATTAGTCAGAACCGCAGTGGTCAGAAACACCCTTGTCAGAAACACACTGGTCAGAAACACACTGGTCAAAAACACCGTGGTTAGAAACACGGTGGTCAGTATCACAATGGTCAGAAACACACAGGTAAGAAAGACACTGGTCACAAACACACTGGTCAGAAACATAGTGGTCAGAAAAACAGTGGTCAGAAACACACTGGTCAGAAACACAGTGGTCAGAAACAAACTGGTCAGAAACACAGCGGTCACAAACACACTGGTCGGAGACACAGTGGTCAGAAACACACTGGTCAGAAAGACACCGGTCTGAAACACAGTGATCAGAAAGACACTGGTCAGAAACACAGTGGACAGAAACACAGTGGTCACAAACACACCGGTCGGAGACACAGTGGTCAGAAACACACTGGTCTGAAACACAGTGATCAGAAAGACACTGGTCAGAAACACAGTGGACAGAAACACACTGGTCAGAAACACACTGGTCAGAACACAGTGGTCATAAACACACTGTTCAGAACACACTGGTCACAAACACAGTTTTCAGAAACACACTGGTCAGGAACACAGTGGTCAGAAACACAGTGGTCAGAAACACACTGGTCAGAAACACAGTGGTCAGAAGCACCCTGGTCAGAAATACACTGGTCTAAAACACCGTGGTCAGAAACACAGTGGTCAGAAACACACTGGTCAGAAACACAGGGGTCAGAAACACAGAGGTCAGAAACACACTGGTCAGAAACACACTGACCAGAAGCACAGTGGTCAGAAACACAGTGGTCAGAAACACAATGGTCAGAAACACATTAGTCAAAAAGACAATGGCCAGAAACACAGTGGTCATAAACACACTGGTCTGAAACACGCTGGTCAGAAACACGTTGGTCAGAAACACAGTTGTCATAAACACAGTAGTCAGGAACACAGTGGTCAGAAACACACTGGTCAGAAACACAGTGGTCAGAAACACAGTGGTCAGGAACACACCGGCCAGTGCAGAGTGGTCAGAAACACACTGGTCAGAAACACACCGGTCAGAGACACAGTGGTCAGAAACACTGTGGTAAGAAACACAGTGGTCAGAAGCACCCTGGTCAGAAATACACTGGTCAGAAACACAGGGGGCAGAAACACAGGGGTCAGAAACACAGAGGTCAGAAACACACTGGTCAGAAGCACAGTGGTCAGAAACACAGTGGCCAGAAACACAGTGGTCAGTAACGCACTCGTTACAAACATAGTGGTCAGAAACACAGTGGCCAGAAACACAGTGGTCAGTAACGCACTCGTTACAAACATAGTGGTCAGAAACACAGTGGCCAGAAACACAGTGGTCAGTAACGCACTCGTTACAAACATAGTGGTCAGAAACACAGTGGCCAGAAACACAGTGGTCAGTAACGCACTCGTTACAAACATAGTGGTCAGAAACACAGTGGTCAGAAACACAGTGGTCAGGAACACAGTGGTCAGAAACACACTGGTCAGAAACACAGTGGTCAGAAACACAGTGGTCAGGAACACACCGGCCAGTGCAGAGTGGTCAGAAACACACTGGTCAGAAACACACCGGTCAGAAACACAGTGGTCAGAAACACAGTGGTCATCAACACAATGGTCAGAAACATAGTGGTCAAACACACACTGGTCAGAAACACATTGGTCAGATAGACACTGGTCAGAAACATAGTGGTCAGAAACACAGTGGTAAGAAACACAGTGGTCAGAAACAAAGTGGTCAGGAACACACTGGTCTGAAACACAGTGGTCAGAAACACAGTGGTCAGAAACACAGTGGGGAGAACCACACCGGTTAGAAACACAGTGGACAGAAACACAGTGATCAGACACATAGTGGTCAGAAACACAGTGGTGAGAAACACAGTGGTCAGAAAGATGGTGGTCAGAATTACAATGGTCAGAAACACAGTGGTCAGAAACACACTGGTCATAAACACATTGGTTAAAAAAGATGGTGGCCAGATACACAGTGGTCACAAAACACTGGTCTGAAACACACTGGTCAGAAACATGTTTGGTTAGAAACACAGTTGTCAGAAACACAGTGGTCAGGAACACAGTGGTCAGAAACACACTGGTCAGAAACACGGTGGTCAGAAACACAGTGGTCAGAAATACAGTGGTCACGAACACACCAGCCAGGTGCACAGTGGTCAGAAACACACTGTTCAGAAACACACTGGTCAGAAACACACTGGTCAGGAACACAGTTGTAAGAAACACAGTGGTCAGAAACACAGTGGTCAGACACACAGTGGATAGAAACACAATGGTCAGCAACACACAGGTCAGAACCACAGTGGTCAGAAACACACTTGTCAGAAACACACTGGTGAGAAACACAGTGGTCAGAAACACAGTGGTCAGAAACACAGTGGTCAGAAAGACACTGGTCAGAAACACAGTGGTCAGAAACACAGTGGCCAGAACCACAGTGGTCAGAGACGCACTGGTCAGATTCACACTGGTCAGAAACATAGTGGTCTGAAACACAGTGGTCAGAAACACAGCGGTCAGAAACACATTGGTCAGAAACACACTGGTTAGAAACACAGTGGTTATAAACACACTGGTCAGAAACACACTGGTCAGAAACACAGTGATCAGAAACACTGTGGTCAGAAAAACAGTGGTCAGAAACACGGTGGTCAGAAACACAGTGGTCATCAACACAATGGTCCGAAACACAGTGGTCAGAAAAACACTGGTCAGAAACACAGTGGTCAGATACACACTGGTCAGAAACACAGTGGTCAGAAACACTGTGGTAAGAAACACAGTGGTCAGAAACGCATGGTTAGAAACAGAGTCGTCAGAAACACGATGGTCATAAACACACTGGTCAGAAACACACTGGTCAGAAACACACTGGTCAGAAACACA
>SZWC01002662.1:159772-183884 GCA_023375785.1 Penium margaritaceum
TGGTCAGAAACACAGTGGTCGGAAACACGCTGATCAGAAACACAGTGGTCAGAAACACAGTGGTCAGACACACAGTGGTCAGGAACACAGTGGTCAGAAACACACTGGTCAGAAACACACTGGTCAGAAACACACTGTTCAGAAACACAGAGGTCAGAAACACAGTGGTGAGAAACTGAGCGGTCAGAGACACAGTGGTCAGAAACACACTGGTCACAAACAGATTGGTCAGAAACACAGGGGTCAGAAACACAGTGGTCAGAAACACAGTGTTCAGAAACATACTTGTCAGAAACACAGTGGTCAGAAAGACACTGGTCAGAAACACACTGGTCAGAAACAAAGTGGTCAGCAACACGGTGGTCAGAAAAACAGTTGTCACAAACAGACTGGGCAGAAACACAGTGGTCAGAAACACAGTGGTCAGACCGGAGTGGTCACAAACACCCTGGTCAGAAATACAGTGCTCAGAAACACAGTGGTCAGAAACACACTGGTCAGAAACAAAGTGGTCAGAAACACACTGGTCAGAAACACACTGATTAGAAACACACTGGTCAGAAACACAGTGGTCAGAAACACAGTGGTCCGAAACACACTGGTCAGAAACACAGTGGTCGGAAACACACTGGTCAGAAACACAGTGGGTAGAAACACAGTGGTCAGAAACACACTAGTCAGAAACACTGTGGTCAGAAACAATCTGGTCAGAAACACACTGGTTAGAACAAACTGGTCAGAAACACACTAGTTTGAAACACACTGGTCAGAAACACACAGGTCAGAAAGACACTGGTCAGAACACAGTGGTCAGAAACACACTGGTCAGAAACACAATGGTTAGAAACACGGTGGTCAGCAACACATTGTACGGAAACACAGTGATCAGAAACACACTGGTCAAAAACACATTGGTCAGACACGCATTGGTCAGAAACACACCGGTCAGAAATAGAGTGGTCAGAAACACACTGGTCAGAAACACATTGGTCAGAAACACAGTGGTCAGAAAGACACTGGTCTGAACACACTGGTCAGAAACACAGTGGTCAGCAACACGGTGGTCACAAACACAGTGGTCACAAACACACTGGCCAGAAACACAGTGGTGAGAAACACAGTGGTTAGAACCGCAGTGGTTAGAAATACACTGGTCAGAAATACAGTGGTCAGAAACACAGTTGTCAGAAACACACTGGTCAGAAACACAGTGGTCAGAAACACACTGGTCAGAAACACATTGATTAGAAACACACTTGTTAGAAACACAGCGGTCAGAAACACACTGGTCAGAAACACAGTGGTCAGAAGCACACTGGTCAGAATCACACTGTTTAGAAACACACTGGTCAAAAACACACTGGTCAGAAACACACTGGTCAGAAACACAGTGGTCCGAAACACACTGGTCAGAAACACAGTTGTAAGAAACGCACTGGTCAGAAACACAGAGGGAAGAAACACAGTGGTCAGAAACACACTAGTCAGAAACACAGTGGTCAGAAACACACTGATCAGAAACACACTGGTTTGAAACACACTGGGTTGAAACACACTGGTCAGAAAGACACTGGTCAGAAACACACTGGTCAGAAAGACACTGGTCAGAAACACAGTGGTCAGAAACACACTGGTCAGAAACACACTGGTCAGAAACACATTGGTCAGAAACACAGTGGTCAGAAACACTGTGGTCAGAAACGCACTCGTTAGAAACACTGTGGTCAGAAACACAGTTTTCAGAAACACAATTGTCAAAAACAAACTAGTCAAAGTCACACTGGCCAGAAATACAGTGGTCAGAAACACACTGTTCAGAGATACAGTGGTCGGAAACACACTGGTCAGAAACACACCGGTCAGAAACACAATGGTCAGAAACACAATGGTCAGAAACACAGTGGTCAAAAAAACAGTGGTCAGCAACACATTGGTCAGAAACACAGTGGTCAGAAGCACAGTGGTCAGAAAGACACTGGTCAGAAACACAGTGGTCAGAAACACAGTGGTAAGAAACACTGTGGTCAAAAACACACTAGTCAGAAAACACAGTGGTCAGAAATACACTGGTCAGAAACACAGTGGTCAGAAACACTTTGGTGAAAAACACAGCGGTCAGAAACACACTGGTCAGAAACATGGTGGTCAGAAACACAGTGGTCAGAACCACGGTGGTCAGAAACACAGTGGTCGAAAACACGCTGATCAGAAACACAGTGGTCAGAAACACAATGGTCAGACACACAGTGGTCAGGAACACAGTTGTCAGACACACACCGGTCAGAAACACACTGGTCAGAAACACACTGTTCAGAAATACAGTGGTCAGAAACACTGTGGTGAGAAACTGAGTGGTCAGAGACACAGTGGTCAGAAACACACTGGTCACAAAATGAGTGGTCAGAAACACAGTGGTCAGAGACAAAGTGGTCAGAAAGACAGTGGTCAGAAACATACTGGTCAGAAACACAGTGGTCAGAAAGACCCTGGTCAGAAACACACTGGTCAAAAACAAAGTGGTCAGCAACATGGTGGTCAGAAACACAGTTGTCACAAACACACCGGCCAGAAACATAGTGGTCAGAAACACAGTGGTCAGAACCGCAGTGGTCACAAACACACTGGTCAGAAATACAGTGGTCAGAAACACAGTGGTCAGAAACACACCGGTCAGAAACACTGTGGTCAGAAACACACTGGTCAGAAACATACTGATTAGAAACACACTGGTCAGAAACACAGTGGTCAGAAACACACTGGTCAGAAACACAGTGGTCAGGAGCACACTGGTCAGCATCACACTGTTTAGAAACACACTGGTAAAAAACACACTGGTCAGAAACACACTGGTCAGAAACACAATGGTCCGAAACACACTGGTCAGAAACACAGTGGTCAGAAACACACTTGTCAGATACACAGTGGGGAGAAACACAGTGGTCAGAAACACACTAGTCAGAAACACAGTGGTCAGAAATAAACTGGTCAGAAACACACTGGTTAGAACAAACTGGTCAGAAACACACTGGTTTTAAACACACTGGTCAGAAACATACTGGTCAGAGAGACACTGGTCAGAACACAGTGGTCAGAAACACACTGGTCAGAAACACAGTGGTTAGAAACACAGTGGCTAGGAACACACAGGTCAGAAACATAGTGGTCAGAAACACAGTGGTCAGAAACACTCTGGTCAGAAACATGATGGTCAGAAACACACCGGTCAGAAACATTCCGGTCAGAAACACAGTGGTCAGAAACACATTGGTCAGAAACAGAGTGGTCAAAAACACATTGGTCAAAAACACAGTGTTCAGAACACACAGTGGTCAGACACACTGTGGTCAGAAACACAGTGGTCAGAAAGACACCGGTCAGAAACACAGTGGTCAGAAACATACTGGTCGGAAACATATTGGTCAGAAACACAGTGATAGGAAACACAGTGGTCAGAAACACAGTGGTCATAAACACAGTGGTCAGAAACACACTTGTCAGAAAAACAGTGGTCAGAAACACAGCGGTCAGAAACACAGTGGTTAGAAACGCAGTGGTCAGAAACACACTTGTCAGAAACACAGTGGTCGGAAGCACACTGGTCAGAATCACTCTGTTTAGAAACACTCTGGTCAAAAACACACTGGTCAGAAACACAGTCGTCAGAAACACAACGGTCAGAAACACAATGGTCAGAAACACACTGGTCAGAAACACATTGATCATAAACACAGTGGTAAGAAACACAGTGGTCAGACACACATCCGTCAGAAACACACTGGTCAGAAACACACCGGTCTGAAAGACACTGGTCAGAAATACACCGTTCAGAAGTACAGTGGTCAGAAACACAGTGGTGAGGAACTCAATGGTCAGAGACACAGTGGTCAGAAACACACAGCTCAGGAAACGAGTGGTCAGAAATACAGTGGCAAGAAACACAGTGGTCAGAAACACAGTGGTCAGAAACACACTGGTCAGAAACACAGTGGTCTGAAAGACACTGGTCTGAAACACACTGGTCAGAAACACGGAGGTCAGCAACACAGTGGTCAGAAACACAGTCGTCACAAACTTACTGGCCAGAAACACAGTGGTCTGAAACACAATGGTCTGAACCGCAGTGGTCAGAAACACACTTGTCAGAAACACACTGGTCAGAAACACAGTGGTCAGAAACTCAATGGTCAGAAACACACTGGTCAGAACACACTGGTCAGAAACACAGTTGTCCAAAACATGGTGGTCAGAAACACACTGGTCAGAAATACAGTTGTCAGAAACACAGTGGTCAGAAACACATAGGTCAGAAACACATTGGCCAGAAACACACTGGTCAGAAACACAGTGGTCAGAAGCACACTGATCAGAATCACACTGTTTAGAAACACACTGATCAAAAACGCACTGGTCAGAAACATACTGGTCAGAAACACAGTGGTCCAAAACACACTGGTCAGAAACACAGTTGTCAGAAACACACTGGTCAGAAACACAGTGGGTAGAAACACAGTGGTCAGAAACACACTAGTCAGAAACACAGTGGTCGGAAACAAACTGGTCAGAAACACACTGGTTAGAACAATCTGGTCAGAAACACACTGGTTTGAAACACACTGGCCAGAAACACACTGGTCAGAAAGACACTTATCAGAACACAGTGGTCAGAATTACACTGGTCAGAAACACAGTTATTAGAAACACAGTGGTCAGCAACACATTGTTCGGAAACACAGTGGTCAGAAACACACTGGTCAGAAACACATTGGTCAGACACGCACTGGTCAGAAACACACTGGTCAGAAACAGAGTGGTCAGAAACACAGTGGTCAGAAACACACTGGTCAGAAACACATTGGTCAGACACGCACTGGTCAGAAACACACTGGTCAGAAACAGAGTGGTCAGAAACACAGTGGTTAGAAACACAGTGGTCAGACACACAGTGGTCAGAAACATACTGGTCAGAAACACAGTCGACAGAAAGACACTGGTCTGAAACACACCGGTCAGAAACACAATGGTCAAGAACATGGTGGTCAGAAACACAGTGGTCCCAAACACATTGGCCAGAAACACAGTGGTCAGAAACACACTGGTCTGAAACACATTGATTAGAAACACACTTGTGAGAAACACAGTGGTCAGAAACACACTGGTCAGAAACACAGTGGTCAGAAGCACACTGGTCACAGTCACACTGTTTAGAAACACACTGGTCAAAAACACACTGGTCAGAAACACACTGGTCAGAAACACAGTGGTCCGAAACACACTGGTCAGAAACACAGTGGTCAGAAACGCACTGGTCAGAGACACAGTGGGTAGAAACACAGTGCTCATAAACACACTAGTCAGAAACACAGTGGACAGAAACACACTGGTCAGAAACACACTGGTTTGAAACACACTGGTCAGAAACACACTGGTCAGAATCACAGTGGTCAGAAACATAGTGGTCAGAAACGCACTCGCTAGAAACACAGTGGTCAAAAACACAGTTGTCAGAAACACGTTGGTCAAAAACACACTAGTCAAATACACAATGGCCAGAAACAAAGTGGTCAGAAACACACTCTTCAGAAATACAGTGGTCGGAAACATACTGGTCAGAAACACACCGGTCAGAAACACAATGGTCAGAAGCACAATGGTCAGAAACACAGTGGTCAAAAACACAGTGGTCAGCAACACATTGGTCAGAACACGGCGGTCAGAAGCACAGTGGTCAGAAAGACACTGGTCAGAAACACAGTGGTCAGAAACACTGTGGTCAGAAACACACTAGTGAGAAAACATAGTGGTCAAAAATACACTGGTCAGAAACACAGTGGTCAGAAGCACTCTGGTCAGAAACACAACGGTCAGAAACACACTGGTTAGAAACACGGTGGTCTGAAACACAGTGGTCAGAACCATGGTGGTCAAAAACAGAGTGGTCGGAAGCATGCTGATCAGGAACACAGTGGTCAGAAACATTGTGGTCAGACACATAGTAGTCAGGAACACAGTCGTCAGAAACACATTGGTCAGAAACACACTGGTCAGAAACACACTGTTCAGAAACACACTGGTCACAAACACAGTGGTGAGAAACTGAGTGGTCAGAGACACAGTGGTCAGAAACACACTGGTCACAAACAGAGTGGTCAGAAACACACTGGTCAGAAACACAGAGGTCAGAAACATACTGGTCAGAAACACAGTGGTCAGAAAGACACAAGTCTGAAACACACTGGTCAAAAACGAACTGGTCAGCAACACGGTGGTCAGAAACACAGTTGTCACAAACACACTGGCCACAAACCCACTGGTCAGAGTCACAGTGGTCAGAACCGCAGTGGTCACAAACACACTGGTCAGAAATATAGTGGTCAGAAACACAGTGGTCAGAAACACAATGGTCAGAAACACTGTGGTCAGAAACACACTGGTCAGAAACAAACAGATTAGAAACACACTGGTCATAAACACAGTGGTCAGAAACCCACTGGTCAGAAACACAGTGGTCAGAAGCACAATGGTCAGATCACACTGTTTAGAAACACACTGGTCAAAAACACACTGGTCAGAAACACACTGGTCAGAAACACAGTGGTCTGAAACACACTGGTCAGAAACACAGTGGTCAGAAAAACACTGGTCAGAAACACAGTGGGTAGAAACACAGTGGTCAGAAACACACTAGTCAGAAACACAATGGTCAGAAACAAACTGGTCAGAAACACACTGGTTAGAACAACTTGGTCAGAAACACACTGGTTTGAAACACACTGGTCAGAAACACACTGCTCAGCAAGACACTGGTCAAAACACGGTGATCAGAAACACACTGGTCAGAAACACAGTGGTTAGAAACACAGTGGTCAGCAACACATTGTTCGGAAACACAATGGTCAGAAACACACTGGTCAGAAACACATTGGTCAGACACGCATTGGTCAGAAACACACTGGTCACAAACACAGTGGTCAGAAACACTCTGGTCAGAAACATGATGGTCAGAAACACACTAGTCAGAAACATTCCGGACAGAAACACAGTGGTCAGAAACACATTGGTCAGAAACACAGTGGTCAGAAACATACCGGTCTGAAACTCACTGGTCAGAAATACACCGTTCAGAAGCACAGTGGTCAGAAACACAGTGGTGAGAATCTCAGTGGTCAGAGACACTGTGGTCAAAAACACAGTGGTCAGAAAGACACCGGTCTGAAACACCGTGGTCAGAAACATACTGGTCGGAAACACATTGGTCAGAAACACAGTGGTAGGAAACACGGTGGTCAGAAACACAGTGGTCATAAACACAGTGGTCAGAAACACAGTGGTCAGCAACACAATGGTCAGAAACAAAGACATCACAAACACACTTGCCAGAAACACAGATGTCAGAAACACAGTGGTCTGAATTGAAGTGGTCAGAAACACACTGGTCAGAAACACAGTGGTCAGAAACACACTGGTCAGAAACACAGTGGTCAGAAGCACACTGGTCAGAATCACACTGTTTAGAAACACACTGGTAAAAACACACTGGTCAGAAACACACTGGTCAGAAACACAGTGGTCGGAAACACACTGGTCAGAAACACAGTGGTCAGAAACACACTGGTCAGAAACACAGTGGGTAGAAACACAGTGGTCAGAAACACACTAGTCAGAAACACAGTGGTCAGAAAAAAACTGGTCAGAAACACACTGGTTAGAACAAACTGGTCAGAAACACACTGGTTTGAAACACACTGGTCAGAAACACACTGGTCAGAAAGACACTGGTCAGAACACAGTGGTCAGAAAAACACTGGTCAGAAACACAGTGGTTAAGAACACAGTGGTCAGAAACACATTGTTCGGAAACACAGTGGTCAAAAACACACTGGTCAGAAACACATTGGTCAGACACGCATTGGTCAGAAACACACTGGTCAGAAACAGAGTTGTCAGAAACACAATGGTCAGAAACACAGTGGTCAGAAACACAGTGGTCAGAAACACACTGGTGAGAAACACAGCTGTCAGAAAGACATTAGTCAGAAACGCACTAGTCAGAAACACAGTGGTCAGCAACACGGTAGTCAGAAACACGGTGGTCACAAACACACCGGCCAGAAACACACTGGCCAGAAACACAGTGGTGAGAAACACAGTGGTCAGAACCGTAGTGGTCAGAAACACACTGGTCAGAAACACAGTGGTAAGAAAGACACTGGTCAGAAACACACTGATTAGAAACACACTTGTCAGAAACACAGTGGCTAGAAACACACTCGTCAGAAACACAGTGGTCAAAAGCACACTGGTCAGAATCACACTGTTTAGAAACACACTGGTCAAAAACACACTGGTCGGAAACACACTGGTCAGAAACACAGTGGTCCGAAACACACTGGTCAGAAACACAGTGGTCAGAAACGCACTGGTCAGAAACATAGTGGGTAGAAACACAGTGGTCAGAAACACACTAGTTAGAAACACAGTGGTCACAAACACACTGGTCAGAAACACACTGGTTTGAAACACACTGGTCAGAAACACACTGGTCCGAAACACACTGGTCAGAAACACACTTGTCAGAAACACACTGGTCAGAAACACAGTGGTCAGAAACACAGTGGTCAGAAACACACTGGTCAGAAACACACTGGTCCGAAACACACTGGTCAGAAACACACTTGTCAGAAACACACTGGTCAGAAACACAGTGGTCAGAAACACAGTGGTCAGAAACGCACTCGTTAGAAACACTGTGGTCAGAAACACAGTTGCCAGAAACACGGTGGTCAAAAACACACTAGTCAAATACACACTGGCCAGAAACACAGTGGTCAGAAACACACTGGTCAGAAATACGGTGGTCAGAAACACAGTAGTCAGAAACACAGTGGTCAGAAACACACCGGTCAGAAACACAGTGGTCAGAAACACAGTGGTCAGAAAGACACTGGTCAGAAACACGGTGGTCAGAAAGACACTGGTCAGAAACACGGTGGTCAGAAAGACACTGGTCAGAAACACGGTGGTCAGAAAGACACTGGTCAGAAACACGGTGGTCAGAAAGACACTGGTCAGAAACACGGTGGTCAGAAAGACACTGGTCAGAAACACGGTGGTCAGAAAGACACTGGTCAGAAACACGGTGGTCAGAAAGACACTGGTCAGAAACACGGTGGTCAGAAACACAGTGGTCAGAAACACAGTGGTCAGAAACACGGTGGTCATCAACACAATGGTCAGAAACACAGTGGTCAGAAACACACCAGTCAGAAACACAGTGGTCAGATAGACACCGGTCAGAAACACAGTGGTCAGAAACACATTGGTAAGAAACACAGTGGTCAGAAACACAGTGGTCAGAAACACACTGGTCAGAAATACGGTGGTCAGAAACACAGTAGTCAGAAACACAGTGGTCAGAAACACACCGGTTAGAAACACAGTGGTCAGAAACATAGTGGTCAGACACATAGTGGTCAGAAATACAGTGGTCAGAAACACACTGGTCAGAAATACGGTGGTCAGAAACACAGTAGTCAGAAACACAGTGGTCAGAAACACACCGGTTAGAAACACAGTGGTCAGAAACATAGTGGTCAGACACATAGTGGTCAGAAATACAGTGGTCAGACACACACTGGTCAGAAACGCTGTGGTCAGAAACATAGTGGTCAGATACACAGTGGTCAGAAACACAGTGGTCAGAAACACACTGGTCAGAAACACAGTGGTAAGAAGTTTAGTGGTGAGAAACACAGTGGTTTGAAAAACAGTGGTCAGAAACACAATGGTTAGAAACACAGTGGTCAGAAAGACACTGGTCAGAAACACGGTGGTCAGAAAGACACTGGTCAGAAACACGGTGGTCAGAAACACAGTGGTCACAAACACACTGGCCGGAAACACAGTGGTCAGAAACACGGTGGTCAGAAACACAGTGGTCACAAACACACTGGCCGGAAACACAGTGGTCAGAAACGCATTGGTCAGAACCGCAGTGGTCAGAAACACACTTGTCAGAAACACACTGGTGAGAAACACAGTGGTCAGAAACACACTGGTCAGAAACACACTGGTCAGAACACAGTGGTCATAAACACACTGTTCATAACACACTGGTCAGAAACACAGTGGTTAGAAACACAGTGGTCAGAAACACAGTGGTCAGAGACACACTGGTCAGAAACACAGTGGACAGAGAGACACTGGTCTGAAACACACTGGTCAGAAACACAATGGTCAACAACACGGTGGTCAGAAACACAGTGGTCACAAACACACTGGCCAGAAACACAGTGGTCAGAAAGACACTGGTCAGAAACACACTGATTAGAAACACACTTGTCAGAAACACAGTGGCTAGAAACACACTCTTCAGAAACACAGTGGTCAAAAGCACACTGGTCAGAATAACACTGTTTAGAAACACACTGGTCAAAAACACACTGGTCAGAAACACACTGGTCAGAAACACAGTGGTCCGAAACACACTGGTCAGAAATACAGTGGTCAGAAACGCACTGGTCAGAAACATAGTGGGTAGAAACACAGTGGTCAGAAACACACTAGTCAGAAACACAGTGGTCACAAACACACTGGTCAGAAACACACTGGTTTGAAACACACTGGTCAGAAACACACTGGTCCAAAACACACTGGTCAGAAACACACTTGTGATAAACACACTGGTCAGAAACACAGTGGTCAGAAACACAGTGGTCAGAAACGCACTCGTTAGAAACACTGTGGTCAGAAACACAGTTGCCAGAAACACGGTGGTCAAAAACACACTAGTCAAATACACACTGGCCAGAAACACAGTGGTCAGAAACACACTGGTCAGAAACACAGTGGTCAGAAACACAGTGGTCAGAAACACAGTGGTCAGAAACACAGTGGTCAGAAACACAGTGGTCAGAAACACAGTGGTCAGAAACACAGTGGTCAGAAACACACTGGTCAGAAACACACAGGTCAGAACACATTGGTCGGAAAGACATTGGCCACAAACCCAGTGGTCAGAAACACACTGGTCTGAAACACACTTGTCAGAAACACGTTGGTCAGAAACACAATGGTCAGAAACACAGTGGTCCGGAACACACTCAGAAACACACTGGTCGGAAACACATTGGTCAGAAGCACACTGGTCAGAAATACACTGGTCTGAAACAACGTGGTCAGAAACACAGTGGTCAGGAACACAGTGGTCAGAAACACAGTGGTCAGGAACACAGTGGTCAGAAACATAGTGGTCAGAAGCACAGTGGTCAGGAACACACCGGCCAGGTACACAGTGGTCAGAAACACACTGGTCAGAAACACACTGGTCAGAAACACACAGATCAGGAGCACAGTGGTCAGAAACACAGTAGTCATAAACACGATGGTCAGAAACATAGTGGTCAGACACACAGTGGTTATAAAAACACTGGACAGAAACACATTGGTCAGGAACACAGTGGTCCGAAACACAGTGGTCAGAAACACAGTGGTCAGCAAAACACCGGTCAGAAACACAGTGGTTAGAAACACAATTGTCATAAACACACTGTTCAGAAACACAGTGGTCGGAAACACAGTGGTCAGAAACACAGTGGTCAGAAAGACACTGGTCAGAAACACTGTGGTCAGAAACACAGTGGCCAGAAACACAGTGGTCAGAGACGCACTGGTCAGAAACACACTGGTCAGAAACACAGTGGCCAGAAACACACTGGTCAGAAACACACTGGTCAGAAACACTGTGGTCAGAAACACACTAGTCAGAATAACACTGGCTAGAAACACATTGGCCAGAAAAACTGTGGTCAGAAACACGGTGGTCAGAAACACAGTGGTCAGAAACATGGTGGTCATCAACACAATGGTCAGAAACACAGTGGTCAGAAACACACCAGTCAGAAACACAGTGGTCAGATAGACACCGGTCAGAAACACAGTGGTCAGAAACACATTGGTAAGAAACACAGTGGTCAGAAACACAGTGGTCAGAAACACACCAGTCAGAAACACAGTGGTCAGATAGACACCGGTCAGAAACACAGTGGTCAGAAACACATTGGTAAGAAACACAGTGGTCAGAAACACAGTGCTCATAAACACACTGGTCAGAAATACGGTGGTCAGAAACACAGTAGTCAGAAACACAGTGGTCAGAAACACACCGGCTAGAAACACAGTGGTCAGAAACATAGTGGTCAGACACAAAGTGGTCATAAATACAATGGTCAGAAACACACTGGTCAGAAACGCTGTGGTCAGAAACATAGTGGTCAGATACACAGTGGTCAGAAACACAGTGGTCAGAAACACACTGGTCAGAAACACAGTGGTAAGAAATTTGGTGGTGAGAAACACAGTGGTTTGAAAAACAGTGGTCAGAACCACAATGGTTAGAAACACAGTGGTCAGAAAGACACTGGTCAGAAACACGGTGGTCAGAAAGACACTGGTCAGAAACACGGTGGTCAGAAACACAGTGGTCACAAACACACTGGCCGGAAACACAGTGGTCAGAAACACGGTGGTCAGAAACACAGTGGTCACAAACACACTGGCCGGAAACACAGTGGTCAGAAACGCATTGGTCAGAACCGCAGTGGTCAGAAACACACTTGTCAGAAACACACTGGTCAGAAACACAGTGGTCAGAAACACACTGGTCAGAAACACACTGGTCAGAACACAGTGGTCATAAACACACTGTTCATAACACACTGGTCAGAAACACAGTGGTTAGAAACACAGTGGTCAGAAACACAGTGGTCAGAAACACACTGGTCAGAAACACAGTGGACAGAAAGACACTGGTCTGAAACACACTGGTCAGAAACACAATGGTCAACAACACGGTGGTCAGAAACACCGTGGTCACAAACACAATGGCCAGAAACACAGTGGTCAGAAACACACTGGTCTGAAACACATTGATTAGAAACACACTTGTGAGAAACACAGTGGTCAGAAACACACTGGTCAGAAACACAGTGGTCAGAAACACACTGGTCAGAAACACAGTGGTCCGAAACACACTGGTCAGAAACACAGTGGTCAGAAATGCACTGGTCAGAGACACAGTGGGTAGAAACACAGTGCTCATAAACACACTAGTCAGAAACACAGTGGACAGAAACACACTGGTCAGAAACACACTGGTTTGAAAGACACTGGTCAGAAACACACTGGTCAGAAACACAATGGTCAGAAACACAGTGGTCAGAAACGCACTCGCTAGAAACACAGTGGTCAAAAACACAGTTGTCAGAAACACGGTGGTCAAAAACTAACTAGTCAAATACACAAACAAAGTGGTCAGAAACACACTCTTCAGAAATACAGTGGTCGGAAACACACTGGTCAGAAACACACCGGTCAGAAACACAATGGTCAGAAACACAATGGTCAGAAACACAGTGGTCAAAAACACAATGGTCAGCAACACATTGGTCAGAACACGGTGGTCAGAAGCACAGTGGTCAGAAAGACACTGGTCAGAAACACAGTGGTCAGAAACACTGTGGTCAGAAACACACTAGTGAGAAAACATAGTGGTCAAGAATACACTGGTCAGAAACACAGTGGTCAGAAGCACTCTGGTCAGAAACACAACGGTCAGAAACACACTGGTTAGAAACACGGTGGTCTGAAACACAGTGGTCAGAACCACGGTGGTCAAAAACAGAGTGGTCGGAAGCATGCTGATCAGGAACACAGTGGTCAGAAACACAGTGGTCAGACACATAGTGGTCAGGAACACAGTCGTCAGAAACACATTGGTCAGAAACACACTGGTCAGAAACACACTGTTCAGAAACACACTGGTCACAAACACAGTGGTGAGAAACTGAGTGGTCAGAGACACAGTGGTCAGAAACACACTGGTCACAAACAGAGTGGTCAGAAACACACTGGTCAGAAACACAGTGGTCAGAAACACAGTGGTCAGACACATAGTGGTCAGGAACACAGTCGTCAGAAACACATTGGTCAGAAACACACTGGTCAGAAACACACTGTTCAGAAACACACTGGTCACAAACACAGTGGTGAGAAACTGAGTGGTCAGAGACACAGTGGTCAGAAACACACTTGTCACAAACAGAGTGGTCAGAAACACACTGGTCAGAAACACAGAGGTCAGAAACATACTGGTCAGAAACACAGTGGTCAGAAAGACACTGGTCAGAAACACACTGGTCAAAAACGAACTGGTCAGCAACACAGTGGTCAGAAACACAGTTGTCACAAACACACTGGCCACAAACCCACTGGTCAGAGACACAGTGGTCAGAACCGCAGTGGTCACAAACACACTGGTCAGAAATATAGTGGTCAGAAACACAGTGGTCAGAAACACAATGGTCAGAAACACTGTGGTCAGAAACACACTGGTCAGAAACAAACAGATTAGAAACACACTGGTCAGAAACACAGTGGTCAGAAACCCACTGGTCAGAAACACAGTGGTCGGAAGCACAATGGTCAGATCACACTGTTTAGAAACACACTGGTCAAAAACACACTGGTCAGAAACACACTGGTCAGAAACACAGTGGTCTGAAACACACTGGTCAGAAACACAGTGGTCAGAAACACACTGGTCAGAAACACAGTGGGTAGAAACACAGTGGTCAGAAACACACTAGTCAGAAACACAATGGTCAGAAACAAACTGGTCAGAAACACACTGGTTAGAACAACTTGGTCAGAAACACACTGGTTTGAAACACACTGGTCAGAAACACACTGGTCAGAAAGACACTGGTCAAAACACGGTGATCAGAAACACACTGGTCAGAAACACAGTGGTTAGAAACACAGTGGTCAGCAACACATTGTTCGGAAACACAATGGTCACAAACACACTGGTCAGAAACACATTGGTCAGACACGCATTGGTCAGAAACACACTGGTCACAAACACAGTGGTCAGAAACACCCTGGTCAGAAACATGATGGTCAGAAACACACTAGTCAGAAACATTCCGGACAGAAACACAGTGGTCAGAAACACATTGGTCAGAAACACAGTGGTCAGAAACACACTGGTCAGAAACACAGTGTTCAGAACACACAGCGGTCAGACACACTGTGGTCAGAAACACAGTGGTCAGAAAGATACCGGTCAGAAACACAGTGGTCAGAAACAGACTGGTCGGAAACACACTGGTCAGAAAGACAGTGGTCAGAAATACAGTGATCAGAAACACAGTGGTCAGAAACACAGTGGTCAGACACACAGCGATCAGAAACACACTGGTCAGAAACATACCGGTCTGAGACTCACTGGTCAGAAATACACCGTTCAGAAGCACAGTGGTCAGAAACACAGTGGTGAGAATCTCAGTGGTCAGAGACACTGTGGTCAGAAACACAGTGGTCAGAAAGATACCGGTCAGAAACACAGTGGTCAGAAACAGACTGGTCGGAAACACACTGGTCAGAAAGACAGTGGTCAGAAATACAGTGATCAGAAACACAGTGGTCAGAAACACAGTGGTCAGACACACAGCGATCAGAAACACACTGGTCAGAAACATACCGGTCTGAGACTCACTGGTCAGAAATACACCGTTCAGAAGCACAGTGGTCAGAAACACAGTGGTGAGAATCTCAGTGGTCAGAGACACTGTGGTCAGAAACACAGTGGTCAGAAAGATACCGGTCAGAAACACAGTGGTCAGAAACAGACTGGTCGGAAACACACTGGTCAGAAAGACAGTGGTCAGAAATACAGTGATCAGAAACACAGTGGTCAGAAACACAGTGGTCAGACACACAGCGATCAGAAACACACTGGTCAGAAACATACCGGTCTGAGACTCACTGGTCAGAAATACACCGTTCAGAAGCACAGTGGTCAGAAACACAGTGGTGAGAATCTCAGTGGTCAGAGACACTGTGGTCAGAAACACAGTGGTCAGAAAGATACCGGTCAGAAACACAGTGGTCAGAAACAGACTGGTCGGAAACACACTGGTCAGAAAGACAGTGGTCAGAAATACAGTGATCAGAAACACAGTGGTCAGAAACACAGTGGTCAGACACACAGCGATCAGAAACACACTGGTCAGAAACATACCGGTCTGAGACTCACTGGTCAGAAATACACCGTTCAGAAGCACAGTGGTCAGAAACACAGTGGTGAGAATCTCAGTGGTCAGAGACACTGTGGTCAGAAACACAGTGGTCAGAAAGATACCGGTCAGAAACACAGTGGTCAGAAACAGACTGGTCGGAAACACACTGGTCAGAAAGACAGTGGTCAGAAATACAGTGATCAGAAACACAGTGGTCAGAAACACAGTGGTCAGACACACAGCGATCAGAAACACACTGGTCAGAAACATACCGGTCTGAGACTCACTGGTCAGAAATACACCGTTCAGAAGCACAGTGGTCAGAAACACAGTGGTGAGAATCTCAGTGGTCAGAAACACAGTGGTCAGAAACACAGTGGTCAGACACACAGCCATCAGAAACACACTGGTCAGAAACATACCGGTCTGAAACTCACTGGTCAGAAATACACCGTTCAGAAGCACAGTGGTCAGAAACACAGTGGTGAGAATCTCAGTGGTCAGAGACACTGTGGTCAGAAACACAGTGGTCAGAAAGACACCGGTCAGAAACACAGTGGTCAGAAACATACTGGTCGGAAACACATTGGTCAGAAACACAGTGGTAGGAAACACGGTGGTCAGAAACACAGTGGTCATAAACACAGTGGTCAGAAACACAGTGGTCAGCAACACAGTGGTCAGAAACAAAGTCCTCACAAACACACTTGCCAGAAACACAGATGTCAGAAACACAGTGGTCTGAATTGCAGTGGTCAGAAACACACTGGTCAGAAACACACTGGTCAGAAAAACAGTGGTCAGAAACACACTGGTTTGAAACACACTGGTCAGAGCAAATTGGTCAGAAACACAGTGGTCCAAACATAGTGGTCACAAACACACTGGGCAGAAATACAGTTGTCAGAAACACAGTGGTCAGAAACACACTGGTCAGAAACACAGTGGTCAGAAACACACTGGTCAGAAACACAGTGGTCAGAAGCACACTGGTCAGAATCACACTGTTTAGAAACACACTGGTAAAAACACACTGGTCAGAAACACACTGGTCAGAAACACAGTGGTCGGAAACACACTGGTCAGAAACACAGTGGTCAGAAACACACTGGTCAGAAACACAATGGGTAGAAACACAGTGGTCAGAAACACACTAGTCAGAAACACAGTGGTCAGAAAAAAACTTGTCAGAAACACACTGGTTAGAACAAACTGGTCAGAAACACAGTGGTCAGAAACACACTGGTCAGAAAGACACTGGTCAGAACACAGTGGTCAGAAAAACACTGGTCAGAAACACAGTGGTTATGAACACAGTGGTCAGCAACACATTGTTCGGAAACACAGTGGTCAGAAACACACTGGTCAGAAACACATTGGTCAAACACGCATTGGTCAGAAACACACTGGTCAGAAACAGAGTGGTCAGAAACACAATGGTCAGAAACACAGTGGTCAGAAACACAGTGGTCAGAAACACACTGGTCAGAGACACAGCTGTCAGAAAGACATTAGTCAGAAACGCACTGGTCAGAAACACAGTGGTCAGCAACATGGTAGTCAGAAACACGGTGGTCACAAACACACTGGCCAGAAACACACTGGCCAGAAACACAGTTGTGAGAAACACACTGGTCAGAAACACACTGATTAGAAACACACTTGTCAGAAACACAGTGGCTAGAGACACACTCGTCAGAAACACATTGGTCAAAAGCACACTGGTCAGAATCACACTGTTTAGAAACACACTGGTCAAAAACACACTGGTCAGAAACACACTGGCCAGAAGCACAGTGGTCCGAAACACACTGGTCAGAAACACAGTGGTCAGAAACGCACTTGTCAGAAACATAGTGGGTAGAAACACAGTGGTCAGAAACACACTAGTCAGAAACACACTGGTCACAAACACACTTGTCAGAAACACACTGGTTTGAAACACACTGGTCAGAAACACACTGGTCCGAAACACACTGGTCAGAAACACACTTGTCAGAAACACACTGGTCAGAAACACAGTGGTCAGAAACACAGTGGTCAGAAACGCACTTGTCAGAAACATAGTGGTTAGAAACACAGTGGTCAGAAACACACTAGTCAGAAACACACTGGTCACAAACACACTTGTCAGAAACACACTGGTTTGAAACACACTGGTCAGAAACACACTGGTCCGAAACACACTGGTCAGAAACACACTTGTCAGAAACACACTGGTCAGAAACACAGTGGTCAGAAACACAGTGGTCAGAAACGCACTCGTAAGAAACACTGTGGTCAGAAACACAGTTGCCAGAAACACGATGGTCAAAAACACACTAGTCAAATACACACTGGCCAGAAACACAGTGGTCAGAAACACACTGGTCAGAAATACAGTGGTCGGAAACACACTGGTCAGAAACACACCTGTCAGAAACACAATGGTCAGAAACACAATGGTCAGAAACACAGTGGTCAGAAACACAGTGGTCAGAAACACAGTGGTCAGAAACACAGTGGTCAGAAACACACTGGTAAGAAACACACTGGTCAGAACATATTGGTCGGAAAGACATTGGCCACAAACCCAGTGGTCAGAATCACACTGGTCTGAAACACACTTGTCAGAAACACGTTGGTCAGAAACACAATGGTGAGAAACACAGTGGTCCGGAACACACTCAGAAACACACTGGTCGGAAACACATTGGTCAGAAGCACACTGGTCAGAAATACACTGGTCTAAAACACCGTGGTCAGAAACACAGTGGTCAGGAACACAGTGGTCAGAAACACAGTGCTCAGGAACACAGTGGTCAGAAAAATAGTGGTCAGAAGCACAGTGGTCAGGAACACACCGGCCAGGTACACAGTGGTCAGAAACACACTGGTCAAAAACACACTGGTCAGAAACACACAGATCAGGAGCACAGTGGTCAGAAACACAGTGGTCATAAACATGATGGTCAGAAACATAGTGGTCAGACACACAGTGGTCATAAAAACACTGGACAAAACACATTGGTCAGGAACACAGTGGTCCGAAACACAGTGGTCAGAAACACAATGGTCAGCAAAACACCGGTCAGAAACACAGTGGTCAGAAACACAATGGTCATAAACACACTGTTCAGAAACACAGTGGTCGGAAACACAGTGGTCAGAAACACAGTGGTCAGAAAGACACTAGTCAGAAACACAGTGGTCAGAAACACAGTGGCCAGAGACGCACTGGTCAGAAACACACTGGTCAGAAACACAGTGGCCAGAAACACACTGGTCAGAAACACACTGGTCAGAAACACTGTGGTCAGAAACACACTGGTCAGAAACACACTGGTTAGAAACACATTGGCCAGAAAAACTGTGGTCAGAAACACAGTGGTCAGAAACACAGTGGTCAGAAACACGGTGGTCATCAACACAATGGTCAGAAACACAGTGGTCAGAAACACACCAGTCAGAAACACAGTGGTCAGATAGACACCGGTCAGAAACACAGTGGTCAGAAACACATTGGTAAGAAACACAGTGGTCAGAAACACAGTGGTCAGAAACACACTGGTCAGAATTACAGTGGTCAGAAACACAGTAGTCAGAAACACAATGGTCAGAAACACACCGGTTAGAAGCAAAGTGGTCAGAAACATAGTGGTCAGACACATAGTGGTCAGAAACACAGTGGTCAGAAACACACTGGTCAGAAACACAGTGGTAAGAAATTTAGTGGTGAGAAACACAGTGGTTTGAAAAACAGTGGTCAGAAACACAATGGTGAGAAACACAGTGGTCAGAAAGACACTGGTCAGAAACACGGTGGTCAGAAAGACACTGGTCAGAAACACGGTGGTCAGAAACACAGTGGTCACAAACACACTGGCCGGAAACACAGTGGTCAGAAACGCATTGGTCAGAACCGCAGTGGTCAGAAACACACTTGTCAGAAACCCACTGGTCAGAAACACAGTGGTCAGAAACACACTGGTCAGAAACACACTGGTCAGAACACAGTGGTCATAAACACACTGTTCATAACACACTGGTCAGAAACACAGTTTTCAGAAACACGCTGGTCAGGAACACAGTGGTCATAAACACAGTGGTCGGAAACACACTGGTCAGAAACACAGTGGTCAGAAGCACCCTGGTCAGAAATACACTGGTCTAAAACAAGGTGGTCAGAAACACAGTGGTCAGAAACACACTGGTCAGAAACACAGGGGTCAGAAACACACTGGTCAGAAACACACTGATCAGAAGCACGGTGGTCAGAAACACAGTGGTCAGAAACACAATGGTCAGAAACACATTAGTCAAAAAGACAATGGCCAGAAACACAGTGGTCAGAAACACACTGGTCTGAAAAACGCTGGTCAGAAACACGTTGGTCAGAAACACGGTTGTCATAAACACAGTAGTCAGGAGCACAGTGGTCAGAAACACACTGGTCAGAAACACAGTGGTCAGAAACACAGTGGTCAGGAACACACCGGCCAGTGCACCGTGGTCAGAAACACACTGGTCAGAAACACACCGGTCAGAAACACAGTGTTCAGAAACACAGTGGTCATCAACACAATGGTCAGAAACATAGTGGTCAAACACACACTGGTCAGAAACACAGTGGTCAGATAGACACTGGTCAGAATCATAGTGGTCAGAAACACAGTGGTAAGAAACACAGCGGTCAGAAACAAAGTGGTCAGAAACACACTGGTCAGAAACACAGTGGTCAGAAACACAGTGGTCAGAAACACAGTGGGGAGAACCACACCGGTTAGAAACACAGTGGACAGAAACACAGTGGTCAGAGACACAGTGGTCAGAAACACAGTGGTCAGAAACACAGTGCTCAGAAACACGGTGGTCAGAATTACAATGGTCAGAAACACAGTTGTCAGAAACACAGTGGTCATAAACACACTGGTCATAAACACATTGGTCAAAAAGATGGTGGCCAGATACACAGTGCTCAGAAACACACTGGTCTGAAAGACACAGGTCAGAAATATGTTTGGTCAGAAACACAGTTGTCAAAAACACAGTGGTCAGGAACACAGTGGTCAGAAACACACTGGTCAGAAACACGGTGGTCAGAAACACAGTGGTCAGAAATACAGTGGTCACGAACACACCAGCCACGTGCACAGTGGTCAGAAACACACTGGTCAGAAACACGCTAGTCAGAAACACACTGGTCAGGAACACAGTTGTAAGAAACATAGTGGTCAGAAACACAGTGGTCAGACACACAGTGATCATAAAAACGTTGGCCAGAAACACATTGGTCAGGAACACAGTGGTCAGAAACACAGTGGATAGAAACACAGTGGTCAGCAACACACAATTCAGAACCACAGTGGTCAGAAACACACTGGTCAGAAACACACTGGTGAGAAACACAGTGGTCAGAAACACAGTGGTCAGAAACACAGTGGTCAGAAAGACACTGGTCAGAAACACAGTGGTCAGAAACACAGTGGCCAGGAACACAGTGGTCAGAGACGCACTGGTCAGATTCACACTGTTCAGAAACACAGTGGTCTGAAACACAGTGGTCAGAAACACAGTGGTCAGAAACACACTGGTCAGAAACACACTGGTTAGAAACACAGTGGTCATAAACACACTGGTCAGAAACACACTGGTCAGAAACACGGTGATCAGAAACACTGTGGTCTGAAAAACAGTGGTCAGAAACACGGTGGTCAGAAACACAGTGGTCATCAACACAATGGTCCAAAACACAGTGGTCAGAAAAACACTGGTCAGACACACAGTGGTCAGATAGACACTGGTCAGAAACACAGTGGTCAGAAACACTGTGGTAAGAAACACAGTGGTCAGAAATGCATGGTTAGAACACAGTGGTCAGAAACACGATGGTCAGAAACAGGATCGTCATAAACACACTGGTCAGAATTACACTGGTCAGAAACACACTGGTCAGAAATACACTGGTCAGAAACACAGTGGTCAGAAACACAGTGGTCAGAAACGCACTCGTTACAAACATAGTGGTCAGAAACACAGTTGTCAGATACACTGTGGTCAAAACACACTTGTAAAATACATACTGGCCAGAAACATAGTGGTCAGAAACACACTGGTCAGAAACACGGTGGTCAGAAACACACTGGTCAGAAACACTGTGGTCAGAAACACACTGGTCAGAAACACAATGGTCAGAAACACAGTGGTCAGAAACACGGTGGTCATCAACACAATGGTCAGAAATACAGTGGTCAGAAACACACCAGTCAGAAACACAGTGGTCAGATAGACAAGGTATGCATATATCACTGTCCATGACCAACGAATTTCACCATGTGTGGTAAACTTTGAGAACTCATAACACGAGTCAAAACTGGTCAGGGTGGAAGATAATGGTTTGTGAAAACTAGTTATCGAATAGCAAGTACAAATACCTTCAATATGCAGTGGCACAGTGTGGCTACAATGCACGGTGACTAACCAAAGTACGCATATGTCACTGTCATTGGGTTGAAAGTTGGGTTGGAAGTTGGGTTGGAAGTTGGGTTGGAAGTTGGGTTGGAAGTTGGGTTGGAAGTTGGGTTGGAAGTTGGGTTGGAAGTTGGGTTGGACACTGGGTTGGAAGTTGGGTTGGAAGTTGGATTGGAAGCTGGGTTGGAAGTTGGGTTGGATGCTGGGTTGGATGTTGGATAGGAATTTAAATTGGAAGTTGGGTTGGGAGTTGGGTTAGAGGTGCGGTTTGATGTTGTCTTGGAAGTTGGGTTAAAACTGGGGATTGAAGTTGGGATGAAAGTTCGGTTGGAACTTGGGTTGTAAATTGGGTTCGAAGTTGGATTGGAAGTTGGACTGGAAGTTGGGTTGGAAGTTGGGTCGGAAGATGGGTTGGAAGTTGGGTTGGAAGCAAGGTTGGAAGTTGGGTTGGAAGTTGGATTGGAAGTTGGGTTGGAAGTTGGGTTAGAAGTTGGGTTGGAGGTTGGGTTGGATGTTGGGCTGGATGTTGGGTTGGCCGTTGGGTGGGAAGTTGGGTTCGAAGTTGGATGGAAGTTGGGATGGAAGTTGGGATGAAAGTTGGGTTGGATGTTGGGTTGGAATTTCGGTTGAATGTTGGGTTGGAAGTTGGGCTGAAAGTTGGGTTAAAAGGTGGGTTGGATGTTGTGTTGAACGTTGTGTTGGAAGTTGGGTTACAAGTTGGGTTGGAAGTTGGGTTGGAAGTTGGGATGGAAGTTGGGTTGCAAGTTGGGTTGGAAGTTGGGTTGGAACTTGGGTTGGAAGTTGGGTTTAAAGTTGGATCGGGAGCTTGGGTGGATGCTCGGTTGGAAGTTGGATAGGAATTTGCATTCGAAGTTGGGCTGGAAGTTGGGTTGGAAGTTGGATTGGAAGTTGGGATGGAAGTTGGGTTGGATGTTAAGTTGGAAGTTTTGTTGGAAGTTGGGTTGGAAGTTCAGTTGGATGTTGGGTTGGACGTTGGATTGGAAGTTGGGTTAAACGTTGGGTTAAAAGTTGGGCTGGAAGTTGGTTTGGAGGTTGGGTTCGAATTTTGATTGGAAGTTGGGATGGAAGTTAGGATGGAGGTTGGGCTGGAAGTTGGGTTGGAAATTGGGTTGGAAGTTGGGTCGGAAGTTGGGCTGGAAGTTGGGTTGGAAGTTGGGTTGGAAGTTGGGTTGAAAGTTTGGTTTGAAACTGGGTTGGATGCTGGGTTGGAAGTTGGGTTGGAAGTTGGGTTGGAAGTTAGGATGGAAGTTGGGATGAAAGTTGGGTTGGAAGTTGGATTGGAAGTTGGGATGGAAGTTGGGGTGGAAGTTGGGGTGCACTTTGGGCTGGAAGTTGGGTTGAAAGTTGGGTTGGCAGCTGGGATGGAAGCTGGGTTGGAAGTGGGGCTGAAAGTTGGGTTGGAAGTTGGGTTGGAAATTGGGTTGGAAGTTGGATTGAAATTTGGGTTGGAAGTTGGGTTGGATGTTGGGCTGGAAGTTGGGTTGGAAGTTGGGTTGGAAGTTGGGTTGGAAGGAAGGTTGGAAGTTGGGTTGGAAGTTGGGTTGGAAGTTGGGTTGGGAGTTGGG
>SZWC01002662.1:183986-195188 GCA_023375785.1 Penium margaritaceum
TGGATGTTGGGTTGGAAGTTGGGTTGGAAGTTGGGTTGGAAGTTGGGATGAAAGTTGGGTTGGAAATTGGGTTGGAAGTTGGGTTAGAAGTGGAGATGGAAGTTGGGATGAAAGTTCGGTTCGAACTTGGGTTGTAAATTGGGTTGGAAGTTGGATTGGAAGTTTGGTTGGAAGTTGGGTTGGAAGTTGGATTGAAAGTTGGGCTGGAAGTTGGGTTGGAAGTAGGGGTGGATGTTGGGTTGGAACTTGGGTTGGCAGCTGGGTTGGAAGCTGGGTTGGTAGTTGGGTTCGAAGTTGGGTTGGACGTTCGGTTGGAAGTGGGGATGGAAGTTGGGATGATAATTGGGTCGGAAGTTGGGTTTGAAGTAGGGCTGGTAGTTGGGTTGGAAGTTGGGTTGGAAGTTGGATTGGAGGTTGGGTTGGAGGTGGGATTGGAAGTTGGGTTGGAAGTTGGGTGGGAAATGGGGTTGGAAGTCGGGTTGGAAGCTGGGTTGGAAGTTGGGAGGGAAATTGGGATGGATTTTGGAATGGAAGTTGGGATGGATGTTGGGTTGGAAGTTTGGTAGGAAGATGGGCTGGAAGTTGGACTGGAAGTTGGGTTGGATGTTGGGCTGGAAATTCAGTTGGAAGTTTGGTTGTATGTTGGTTTGGAAGTTGGGCTGGAAGTTCGGCTGGAATATTGACTGGAAGTTGGGTTGAGAACTGGGTTGGAAGCTAGATTGGAAGTTGGATTGGAGGTTGGGATGGAGTTTGGGATGGACTTTGGGTTGGAAGTTGGGTTGGAAGTTGGGTTGGAAGTTGGGTCGGAAGTTGGATTGGATGTTGGGTTGGAAGCTGGGTTGGAAGTTGCGTTGGATGCTAGGTTGGAAGTTGGGTTAGAATCTGGGTTGAAAATTGGGTTGAATATTGGGTTGGAAGTTTGGTTTGAAGTTGGGTCGGAAGTTGGGTTCGACGTTGGGATGAAAGTTGGGTTGGAAGCTGGGTTGGAAGTCGGCTTGGAAGTTGGGTTGGAACTTGGGTTGGAAGTTGGAATGGAAGTTGGGTAGGAATGGGCTGGAAGTTGGATAGGAACGGGCTCGAAGTTGGGTTGGAAGTCGGACTGGAAATTGGTAAAGAAGGTGGGAAGGAAGTTGGGATGGAAGTTGGGATGGATGTTGGGACGGAAATGGGGTTGGAAATTGAGTTGGAAGTTGGGTTGGAAGCTCGGTTTGAAGTTGGGTTGGAAGTTGGGTTGGACGCTGGGTTGGAAGTTTGGTTGGAAGTTGGATTTGAAGCTCGGCTGGAAGCTGGGTTGGATACTGGGTTGGATGTTGGATAGGAATTTGGTTTGGAAGTTGGGTTGGGAGTTGGGTTAGAGGTTCGGTTGGATGTTGGGTTGGTAGCTGGGTTGGAACTGAGGATTGAAGTTGGGATGAAAGTTCGGCTGGAACTTGGGTTGTAAAATGGGCTCAAAGTTGGATTGAAAGTTGGGTTGGAAGTTGGGTTGGAAGTTGGGTCGGAAGTGGGGTTGGAAGTTGGGTTGGAAGTAGGGTTGGAAGTTGGGTTGGAAGTTGGGTTGGAAGTTGGGTTGGAAGTTGGGTTAGAAGTTCAGTTGGAGGTTGGGTTGGATGTTGGACTAAAAGTTGGGTTGGCCGTTGGGTGGGAAGTTGGGTTCAAAGTTGGATGGAAGTCTGGGTGGAAGTTGGGTTGAAAGTTGGGTTGGATGTTGGGTTGGAAATTTGGTTGAATGTTGGGTTGGAAATTGGGTTGGAAGCTGGGTTGAAAGGTGGGTTGGATGTTGGGTTGAACGTTGGGTAGGAAGTTGGGTTGGAAGTTGGTTTGGAAGTTGGGTTGGAAGTTGGGTTGGAAGTTGGGTTGGAAGTTGGGTTGGAAGTTTGGTCTGATGTGGGGTTGCAAGTTGGGTTGGAAGTTGGATTGGAATTTGGATTGGAAGTTGGGGTGGAAGTTGGGGTGGAATTTGGGCTGGAAGTTGGGTTGAAAGTTGGGCTGGCAGCAAAGTTGGAAGCTGGGTTGGGAGTGGGGTTGAAAGTTGGGTTGGAAGTTGGGTTGGAAGTTGGGTTGGAAGTTGGATTGAAAGTTGGGTTGAAAACTGGGTAGGATGTTGGGTTGGAAGTTGAGTTGGAAGTTGGGTTGGAAGTTGGGTTGGACGTTAGGTTGGCAGTTGGGTCGGAAGCTTGGTTGGAAGTTGGGTTGGAAGTTGGGTTGGAAGTTGGGTTGGAAGTTGGGATGAAAGTTGGGTTGGACGTTGGGTTGGAAGTTGGGTTGGAAGTGGGGATGGAACTTGGGATGAAAGTTCGGTTGGAACTTGGGTTGTAAATTGGGTTCGAAGTTGCATTGGAACTTGGGTTAGAAGTTGGGTTGGAAGTTGGATCGGAAGTTGGGCTGGAAGTTGGGTTAGAAGTAGGATTGGAAGCTGGGTTGGAAGTTGGGTTGGAAGTTGGGTTGGAAGTTGGGTTAGAAGTTGGGTTGGAGGTTGTGTTGGATGTTGGGTTGGAAGTTGGGTTGGCTGTTGGGTTAGAAGTTGGGTTCGAAGTTGGATGGACATTGGGATGGAAGTTGGGTTGAAAGTTGGGCTGGATGTTGGGTTAGAAGTTCCGTTGAATGTTGGGGTGGAAATTGGGTTGGAAGTTGAGTTGAAAGGTTGGTTGGATGTTGGGTTGAACGTTGCGTTGGAAGTTGGGTTGGAAGTTGGGCTGGAAGTTGGGTTGGAAATTGAGTTGGAAGTTGGGTTGGAGGCTTGGGTGGATGCTGGGTTGGGAGTTGGATAGGAATTTGGGTTCGAAGTTGGCTTGGAAGTTGGGTTGGATGTTGGATTGGAAGTTGGGATGGAAGTTGGGTTGGATGCTGGGTTGGAAGTTGGGTTGGAAGCAAGGTTGGAAGTTGGATTGGATGTTAGGCTTGAAGTTGGATTAGAAGTTGGGTTAAACGTTGGGCTGGAAGTTGGGTTCGAAGTTGGTTTGGAAGTTTGGTTGGAAGTTGGATTGGAATTTGGGATGGAAGTTAGGATGGTGGTTGGGTTGGAAGTTGGGTTGGAAGTTTGGTTGGAAGTTGGCTTGGAAGTTGAGTTGAAAGTTGGGTTGGAAGTTGGATTGGAAGTTGGGTTGAACGCTGGGTTGAAAGCTGGGTTGGAAGTTGGCCTGGAAGTTAAGTTGGAAGTTGGGTTGGAAGTTGGGTTGGAAGTTGGGTTAGAAGTTGGGTTGGAAGTTTGGTTGGAGGTTGGGTTGGAAGTTGGGATGGAAGTTGGGATGGATGTTGGGATGGAAAACGGGTTTGAAGTTGGGATGGAAGTCGAGATGGAGGCTGGGTTGGAAGTTGGGTTGGAAGTTGGGATGGAAGTTGGGATGAATTTTGGGTTGGAAGTTGGGTTGGAAGTTTGGTTGGAAGATGGGATGGAAGTTTGGGTGAAAGTTTGGTTGGAAGTTGGGTTGGAACTTGGGTTGGAACTTGGGTTACAATCTGGGTTGAAATTTGTGTTGAAATTTGGCTTGGAAGTTGGATTGGAACTTGGGATGGAAGTTGGGTTGGATGCTGGGTTGGAAGTTGGGTTGGAAGTTGGGTTGGAAGTTGGGTTGGATGTTGGGCTGTAAGTTGGATTAGAAGTTGGCTAAACGTTGGGTTGGAAGTTGGGTTGGAAGTTGGTTTGGAAGTTGGGTTAAAAGTTGGATTGGAAGTTGGGATGGAAGTTAGGATGGCGGTTGGGTTGGAAGTTGGGTTGGAAATTCGGTTGGACATTGGGTTGGAAGTTGGATTGGAATTTGGGTTGGAAGTTGGGTTGGAAGTTGGGTTGGAAGTTGGGTTGGAATTTGGGATGGAAGTTGGGATGGAAGCTGGGTTGGAAATTGGTTTGGAATCTGGATTGGAATATGGGTTGGATGTCGGGTTGGAAGTTGGGTTGAAAGTTGGGTTGGAAGCTAGATTGGATGCTGGATTGGAAGTTGGGCTGGAATTTGGGTTGAAAGTTAAGTTGGAAGTTGGGTTGGAAGTTGGGTTTGAAGTTAGGATGGAAAATGGGTTGGAAGCTGGGTTGGAAGTTGGATTGGAAGTTGGATTGGAGGTTGGGTTGGAAGTTGGGTTGGAAGTTGGGTTGGAAGTTGGGTTGGAAGTTGGGTTGGAAGTTGGGTTGGGAGTTGGGATGGAAGTTGGGATCGAAAATATCATGGAAGTTGGGATGGAAGTTGGGTTGCAAGTTGGGTTGGAAGCTAGATTGGAAGTTAGGCTGGAAGTTGGGTTGAATGTTGGGTTGGAAGCTAGGTTGGATGATGGACTGGAAGTTGGGCAGGAAGTTGGGTTGGAATTTGGGTTCGAAGTTAGGTTGGAAGTTGGGTTGGAAGTTCGGTTGGAAGTTGGGTTTAAAGTTTGGTTTGAAGCTGGGTTGGATGCTGGGTTGGAAGTTGGGTTGAAAGTTGGGTTGGAAGTTGGGTTGGAAGTTGGGTTGGAAGTTGGGTTGGAAGTTGGGTAGGAAGTTGGGCTGAAAGTTGGGGTGGAAGTTGGGTTGGAAGTTGGGTTGAAAGTTGGGTTGGAAGTTGGGTTGGAAGTTGGGTTGGAAGTTGGGTTGGAAGTTGGGTAGGAAGTTGGGCTGAAAGTTGGGGTGGAAGTTGGGTTGGAATTTGGGCTGGAAGTTTGGTTGAAAGTTGGGCTGGCAGCAGGGTTGGAAGCTGGGTTGGAAGTTGGGTTGAAAGTTGTGTTGGAAGTTGGGTTGGAAGTTGGGTTGGAAGTTGGATTGAAAGTTGGGTTGGAAGTTGGGTGGGATGTTGGGTTGGAAGTTGAGTTGGAAGCTGGGTTGGAAGTTGGGTTGGACGTTGGGTTGGAAGTTAGGTTGGAAGTAGGGTTAGAAGTTGGGCTGGAAGTTGGGTTAGAAGTTGGGTTGGAAGTTGGGTTGGAAGTTGGGTTGGAAGTTGGGTTGGAAGTTGGGTTGGAAGTTGGGTTGGACGTTGGGTTGGACGTTGGGTTGGAAGTTGGGTTGGAAGCTGGGTTGGAAGCTGGGATGGACGTAGGGATGGAAGTCAGGATGGAAGTTGGAATGGAAGTTGGATTGGAAGTTTGGATGGAAGTTGGGTTGGCAGTTGGGTTGGAAGTTTGGTTGAAAGTTGGGTTGGAAGCTGGGTTGGATGCTTGGAATTTGGATTCGAAGTTGGGTTGGAAGTTGGGTTGGAAATTGGGTTGGAAGTTGGGTTGGAAGTTGGGCTGGAAGTTGGGTTGGAAGTTGGGTTGAAAGTTTGGTTTGATGATGGGTTGGATGCTGGGTTGGAAGTTGGGTTGGAAGTTGGGTTGGAAGGTGGGATGGAAGTTGGGATGAAATTTCGGTTGGACGTTGGATTGGAAGTTTAGTTTGAATTTCTGTTAGAAGTTGGGTTGGGAGTCGCATTGGAAGTTGGGTTGGCAGTTTGGTTGGAAGTTGGGTTGGAAGTTGGGTTGAAAGTTGGGTTGGAAGCTGGGTTGAAAGTTGGGTTGGAAGTTTTGTTGGAAGCTGGGTTGGAAGCTGGGTTGGAAGTTGGATTGGAAGTTCGTGTGGAAGTTGGGTTTGAAGTTGGATTGAAAGTTTTGTTGGACGTTGGGTTTACAGTTGGGTTGGAAGTTGGATTGGAAGTTGGGTTGGAAGCTGGGTTGGATTTTGGGTTGGAAGTTGAGCTGGAAGTTGGGTTGAAAGTTGGGTTTGACGTTGGGGTTGAAGTTGGCTTGGAAGTAGGGTTGGAAGTTGGGTTGGAAGTTGGGCTGGAAGTTGGGTTGGAAGTTGGGTTGGAAGTTGGGTGGGAACTTGGGTTGGAAGTTGGGATGGATGTTGGGATGGATGTTGTGATGGAAAATGGGTTTGAAGTTGGGATGAAAGTCAGGATGGATGCTGGGTTGGACGTTGGGTTGGAAGTGGGGATGGATGTTGGGATGAATATTGGGTTGGAAGTTGGGTTGGAAGTTGGGTTGGAAGATGGGATAGAAGTTTGGATGAAAGTTCCGTTGGAAGTTGGGTTGGAAGTTGGGTTGGAACTTGGGTTGGAAGCTGGGCTGAAAGTTGGAGTGGCAGTTGGGTTTGAAAGTTAGGTTGAAAGTTGGGTTGGAAGTTGGGTTTCAAGTTGGGTTGGAAATTGTGTTGTAAGTTGGGTTGGAAGTTGGATTGGAATGTGGGTTGGAAGTTAGATTGGAAGTTGGTTTGGAAGTTGGGTTGGAACTTGGGTTGGAATTTGTGATGGAAGTTGGGATAGAAGTTGGGTTCGAAGTTGGTTTGGAATCTGGATTGGAAGATGGGTTGGATGTTGGGTTGGAAGTTGGGTTGAAAGTTGGGTTGGAAGCTAGATTCCATGCTGGGTTGGAAGTTGAGCTGGAACTTGGGTTGAAAGTTAAGTTGGAAGTTGGGTTGGAAGTTGGGTTGGAAGTTAGGATGGAAAATGGGTTGGAAGTTGGGTTCGAAGTTAGGATGGAAAATGGGTTGGAAGTTGGGTTGGAAGTTTGGTTGGAAGTTGGATTGGAAGTTGGGTTGGAAGTTGAGTTGGAAGTTGGGTTGGAAGCTGGGTTGGAAGTTGGGTTGGGAGTTGGGATGGAAGTTGGTATCGAAATTGTGATGGAAGCTGGGATGGAAGTTGGGTTGCAAGTAGGGTTGGAAGCTGGATTGGAAGTTTGGTTGGAAGTTGGGTTGAAAGTTGGGCTGGAAGCTAGGTTGGATGCTTGGCTGGAAATTGGGTAGGAAGTTGGGTTGGAATTTGGGTCCGAAGTTGGGTTGGAAGCTGGGTTGCGAGTTCGGTTGGAAGTTGGGTTGAAAGTTTGGTTTGAAGCTGGGTTGGATGCTGGGTTGGAAGTTGGGTTGGAAGTTGGGTTGGAAGTTGGGATGGAAGTTGGGATGAATGTTGGGTTGGAAGTTGGATTAGAAGTTGGGTTGGAAGTTGGGTTTGAAGTTGGGTTGGAAGTTGGGTTGGAAGTTGGGCTGGAAGTTCGGGTGGACGTCTGGTTGGAATGTGGGCTGGAAGTTGGGTTGAAAGTTGGGCTGGAAGCTTGGTTGGAGGCCGTGTTGGAAGTTGGGTTGAAATTTGGGTTGGAAGTTGGGTTGGATGTTGGGTTGGAAGTTGGGCTGGACGTTGAGTTGGAAGTTAGGTTGGAAGTAGGGTTGGAAGTTGGGTTGGAAGTTGGGTTAGAAGTTAAGTTTGAAGTTGGGATGAAAGTTGGGTTGGAAGTTGGGTTGGAAGCTGGGTTAGAAGTTGGGTTAGAAGTTGGGTTGGAAGTTGGATTGGACTTTGGGTTGGAATTTGGGTTGGACGTTGGGTTGGAAGTTGGGTTCGAAGTTGGGTTGAAAGTTTGGTTGGACGATGGGTTGGATGTTGGGTTGGAAGTTGGGTTGGAAGTTGGATTGAAAGTTGGGTTGGAAGCTGGGTTGGATGTCGGGTTGGAAGTTGGGTTGGAAGTTGGGTTAGAAGTTAGGTTGGAAGTTGGGATGAAAGTTGGGTTGGAAGTTGGGTTGGAAGCTGGGTTAGAAGTTGGGTTAGAAGTTGGGATGAAAGTTGGATTGGAAGTTGGGTTGGAAGCTGGGTTGGAAGTTGGGTTAGAAGTTGGGTTAGAAGTTGGGTTGAAAGTTGGGTTGGAAGTTGGGTTGGAAGCTGGGTTAGAAGTTGGGTTAGAAGTTGGGATGAAAGTTGGATTGGAAGTTGGGTTGGAAGCTGGGTTGGAAGTTGGGTTAGAAGTTGGGTTAGAAGTTGGGTTGAAAGTTGGGTTGGAAGTTGGGTTGGAAGCTGGGTTAGAAGTTGGGTTAGAAGTTGGGATGAAAGTTGGATTGGAAGTTGGGTTGGAAGTTGGGTTGGAAGTTGGGTTATAAGTTGGGTTGGAAGTTGGATTAGACTTTGGGTTGGAAGTTTGTTTAGACGTTGGGTTGGACGTTGGGTTGGAAGTTGGGTTGGAAGGTGGGTTGGAAGCTGGGATGGAAGCTGGGATGGAAGTCGGGGTGGTGGTTGGAATGGAAGTTGGGTTGGAAGCTGGGATGAAAGTTTGGTTGAAAGTTGGGTTGGAAGCTAGGTTGGATGCTGGTTTGGAAGTTGGGTAGGAATTAGGGTGCGAAGTTTGGTTGGAAGTTGTGTTGGAGGTTGGGTTGGAAGTTGGGTTCGAAGTTGGGTTGAAAGTTTGGTTTGACGATGGGTTGGATGTTGGGTTGGAAGTTGGGTTGGAAGTTGAGTTTGAAGGTGGGATGGATGTTGGGATGAAAGTTGGGTTCGACGTTGTATTGGAAGTTTAGGTGGAAGTTCCGTTGGAAGTTGGGTTGGAAGTTGGATTGGAAGTTGGGTTGGAAGTTGGGTTGGAAGTTCGGTTGAAAGTTGGGTTGGACGCCGGGTTGAAAGTTGGGTTGGAAGTTGGGTTGGACGCTGGGTTGGAAGCTGGGTTGGAAGTTGGATTGGAAGTTCGGTTGGAAGTTCCGTTTGAAGGTGGATTGAAAGTTGTGTTGGGCGTTGGGCTTGGAGTTGGGTTGGAAGTTGGATTGGAAGTTGGGTTGGAAGCTGGGTTGGATTTTGGGTTGGAAGTTGAGTTAGAAATTGGGTTGAAAGTTGGGTTGGACGTTGGGTTGGAAGTTGGGTTGGAAGTAGGGTTGGAAGTTGGGTTTGAAGTTAGGTTGGAAGTTGGGTTGGAACACGGAATGTAAGGTGGGTTGGAAGTTGGGTTTGAAGTTGGGCTGGAAGTTGGGTTGGAAGTTGGGTTGCAAGTTGGATCGGGAGTTTGTTTGGAAGTTGGGTTGAAAGTTTTGTTTGAAGTTGGGTTGGATGCTGGGTTGGAAGTTGGGTTGGAAGATGGGTTGGAAGGTGGAATGGAAGTTGGGATAAAAGTTGGGTTGAACATTGGATTGGAAGTTTAGTTGGAAGTTCGGTTGGATGTTGGGTTGGAATTTGGGTTGGAAGTTGGGTTGGATGTTGGGTTGGAAGTTGGGTTGGAAAACGGGCTGGAAGTTGGGATGGAAGTTGGGATCGAAATTGGGATGGAAGTTGGGATGAAAGTTGGGTTGCAAGTTGGGTTGGAAGCTGGATTGGAAGATGGGTTGGAAGTTGGGTTGAAAGTTGGGTTGGAAGCTAGGTTGGATGCTATGTTGGAAGTTGGGTAGGAACTTGGGTTGGAAGTTGGGTAAGAAGTTTGGATGGAAGTTGGGTTGGAAGTTTGGTTGGAAGTTGGGTTGCAAGTTTGGTTTTAAGGTGGATTGGATGCTGGGTTTGAAGTTGGGTTGGAAGTTGGGTTGGAAATTGGGATGGAAGTTGATATTAAAGCTGGTTTGGAAGTTGGATTGGAAGTTGGGTTGGAAGTTGGGTTGGAAGTTGGGATGGAATTGGGTTGGAAGTTGGGTTAGAAGTTGGGGTGGAAGTTGGGTTGGAATTTGGGCTGGAAGTTGGGTTATAAGTTAGGTTGGCAGCTGGGTAGGAAGCTGGGTTGGAAGTTGGGTTGAAAGTAGGGTTGGAAGTTGGGCTGGAAGTTGGGTTGGAAATTGGATTGAGAGTTGGGTTGGAAGTTGGATTGGATGTTTGGTTGGAAGTTGAGTTGGAAGTTGGATTGGAAGTTGGGTTGGACGTTGGGTTGGAAGTTGGGTTGGAAGTAGGGTTGGAAGTTGAGTTGGAAGCAGGGTTGGAAGTTGGGTTGGAAGTGGGGATGAACGTTGGGTTGGAAGTTGGATTGGAACTTGGGTTGGAAGCTGGATTGGAAGTTGGGTTGGAAGTTGGATTGGAAGTTGGGTCGGAAGTTTGGTTGGACGTTGGGTTGGACGTTACGTAGGAAGTTGGGTTTGAAGCTGGGTTGGAAGATGGGATTGAAGTTGGGATGGAATTCGGGATGGAAGTTGGGATGGAAGTTGGGATGGAATTCGGGATGGAAGTTTGGATGGAAGTTGGGTTGGAAGTTTGGTTGAAAGTTGGGTTGGAAGTTGGGTTGGATGTTGGTTTGAAAGTTGGGTAGGAGTTTGGGTTCGCAGTTGAGTTGGAAGTTGGGTTGGAAGTTGGGTTGGAAGTTGGGTTGAAACTTTGGTTTGACAATGGGTTGGATGCTGGGTTGGAAGTTGTGTTGGAAGTTGGGTTGGATGGAAGTTGGGATGAAATTTGGGTTGGACGTTGGATTGGACGTTTAGTTGGAAGTTCTGTTGGAAGGTGAGTTGGAAGTTGGATTGGAAGTTCGGTTGGAAATTGGGTTGGAAGTCGGGTTGGAAGTTGGGTTCAAAGTTGGGTTGGAAGCTGGGTTGAAAGTTGGGTTGGAAGCTGGGCTGGAAGCTGGGTTGGAAGTTGGGTTGGAAGTTGGATTCGAAGTTCGGTTGGAAGTTGGGTTTGAAGTTTGATTGAACGTTGGGCTCGAAGCTGGGTTGGGAGTTAGGTTGAAATTGGATTGAAAGTTGGGTTGGAATCTGGGTTGGATGTTGGGTTGGGAGTTGAGTTGGAAGCTGGGTTGGAAGTTGGGTTGGACGTTGGGTTGGAAGTTGTGTTGGAAGTAGGGTTGGACGTTGGGTTGGAAGTTGGGTTGGAATCTGGGTTGGAAGTTGGGATGAAAGCTGGGTTGGAATTTGGGTTGGAAGTTGGATTGAAAGTTGGGCTAGAAGTTGGGTTGCAAGTTGGATTGGAAGTTAGGTTGGAAGTTGTGTTGAAACTTTTATTTGAAGTGGGGTTGGATCCTGGATTGGAAGTTGGGTTGGAAATAGGGTTGAAAGGTGGGATGGAAGTTGGGATGAAAGCTGGGTTGGACGTTGGATTGGAAGTTTAGTTGGAAGTTCAGTTGGATGTTGGGTTGGAAGTTGGATTGGAAGTTGGGTTGGAAGTTGGGTTGGAAGTTGGGTTGGACGTTGGGTTGAAAGTTGGGTTGGAATTTGAATTGAAAGTTGGGTTGGAAGCTAGGTTGGAAGCTGGGATGGAAGTTGGGTTGGAAGCTGGATTGGAAGTTCAGTTGGAAGTTGGGTTGAAAGTTGGATTGAAAGATGGGTTGGAAGTTGGGTTGGGAGCTGAGTTGGAAGTTGGGTTGGATGTTGGGTTGGAAGTTGGGATGGAAGTTGGGATGGAAGCTGGGTTTGAAGTTGGGATGGAGGTTGGAATGAAAAAAGGGATGGAAGTTGGATTCGAATTTGGGCTGGAAGTTGGGTTGGAACAAGGGTTGGATGTTGGGTTGGAAATTGGGTTGGAAGTTGGGTTGGAAGCTGGGTTGGAAGTTGGGTTGGAAGTTGGGTTGGAAGTTGGGTTAGAAGTTGGGTTGGAAGTTGGGTTGGAAGTTCGGTTG
>SZWC01002662.1:196069-223476 GCA_023375785.1 Penium margaritaceum
TGGTCCGAAACACACTGGTCAGAAACACACTGGTCACAAACACACTGGTCAGAAACACACTGGTCAGAAACACACTGGTCAGTAACACAGTCAAGAAACAAAGTGGTCAGAAACACACTGGTCAGGAACACATTGGTCAGAAACATAGTGGTCATAAACACAGTGGTCAGAAACACACTGGTCAGAGGCACAGTGGTCAGAAACACAGTGGTCAGAAACACACTCGTCAGAATCACTGTGGTCCAAAACACAATGGTCAGAAACACACTGGTCAGAAAAGCAGTGGTCAGAAACACAGTTGTCAGAAACACAGTGGTCAGATACACACTGGTCAGTAACACACTGGTCAGGAACAACCTGGTCAGAAACACACTGGTCAGAAACGCAGTTGTTAGAAACACAGTGGTCACAAACACAGTGGTCAGAAACACAGTGGTCAGAAACACTGTGGTCAGAAACACAGTGGTCAGAAACAGAGTGGTCAGAAACACATTGGTCAGAAACACACTGGTCAGAAACACAGTGGTCAGAAACACAGTGGTTAAAGACACACCGGTCAGAAAAACAGTGGTCAGAAACACAGTGGTCAGAAACACAGTGGTCAGAAACACACTGGTCAGAAACACAGTGGTCAGAAACACAGTGTTCACAAACACAGTGGTGAGGAACACACTGGTCAGACACTGGTCAAAAACACAGTGGTCAGAAACACAGTGGTCAGAAACATAGTGGTCAGAAATACATTGGTCAGAAACACAGTGGTCAGAAACACAATGGTTTGAAACACATTGGTCAAAAACACAGTGGTCAGAAACACACTGGTCAGAAACACATTGGTCAGAAACACACTGGTCTGAAACACTGTGGTCAGAAACACACTTGTCAGCAACACAGTGGTCACAAAAACAGTGGTCAGAAACACACTGGTCAGAAACACACTGGTGAGACTCACAATGGACAGACACACACTGGTCAGAAACACGGTGGTCAGAAACACACGGGTCAGAAACACAGTTGTCAGACACACACTAGTCAGAAACACACTCGTCAGAAAAACACTAATCAGAAACACAGTGGTCAGAAACACAGTGGTGAGAAACACAGTGGTCATAAACACAGTGGCCAGAAACACGCTGGTCAGAAACACACCGGTCAGAAACACATTGGACGGAAACACAGTGGTCAGAAACACACTGATCAGAAACACAGTGGTCAGAAACACAGCGGTCGGAAACACACTGGCTTGAAACACACTGGTCAGGAACACAGTGGAAAGAAACACAGTGGTAAGAAACACAGTGGTCAGAAGCACAGTGGTCAGAGACACAATGCTCAGCAACACATTGGTCGAAAACACACTGGTCACAAACACAGTGGTCAGGAACACAGTGGTGAGTAACACACTGGTCAGAAACACGGTGGTCAGAAACACAGTGGTCAGAAACACACCGGTCAAAAACACAGTGCTCAGAAACACAGTGGTCAGAAACACGGTGGTCAGAAACACAGTGGTCAGAAACAGTACGGTCAGAAACACGGTGGTCAGAAAAACAATGGTCAGAAACTCATTGGTCTGGAACACAGTGGTCACAAACACGGTGGTCATTAACACAGTGGTCAAAAAGACATTGGTCATAAACGCAGTGGTCAGAATCACAGTGATGAGATGTACAGTGGTCAGAAACACACTGGTCAGAAACACAGTGGTCAGAAACACAGTGGTCAGAAACACACTGGTCAGAACCACAGCGGTCAGAAACACACTGGTCATAAACACACTAGGCAGACACACACTGGTTAGAAGCACACTGGTCAGAAACACACTGGTCAGAAACACAGTGTTTAGAAACACACTGGTCAAGAACACAGTGATCAGAAACACAGTGGTCAGAAACACACTGGCGAGAGACACACTGGTCAGCGGCACAGTGGTCAGAAACATAGAACTCAGAAACACTGTGGTCAGAAACACAGTGGTCAGAAACACACTGGTCAGAAATGCGGTGGTCAGAAACACAGTGGTCATAAACACAGTGGTGAGAAACACACTGGTCAGAAACACACTGGTCAGAAACACAGTGGTCAGAAACACGGTGGTTAGAAACACAGTTGTCAGAAACACACTGGTCAGAAACGCACTGATCAAAAACACTGTGGTTGGAGCAAACTCGTCAGAAACACAGTAGTCAGAAACACAGTGGCCAGAAACATAGTGGTCACAAATACATTGGTTAGAAAGACAGTGGTCAGAAACACAGTGGTTTGAAACACATTGGTCAAAAACACAGTGGTCAGAGACACACTGGTCAGAAACACACTGGTCTGAAACACAGTGGTCACAAACACACTGGTCAGCAACACAGTGGTCACAAACACAGTGGTCAGAAACACACGGGTCAGAAACACAGTTGTCAGAAACACACTGGTCAGAAACACAGTGGTCAGAAACACACTAGTCAGAAACACACTGGTCAGAAAAACACTAATCAGAAACACATTGGTCAGAAACACAGTGGTGAGAAACACAGTGGTCATAAACACAGTGGCCATAAACAAGCTGGTCAGAAACACACCGGTCAGAAAAACATTGGTCGGAAACACGGTGGTCAGAAACACACTGATCAGAAACACAGTGGTCAGAAACACAGCGGTCAAAAACACACTGGCTTGAAACAAACTGGTCAGGAACACAGTGGAAAGAAACACAGTGGTGAGAAACACAGTGGTCAGAAGCATAGTGGTCAGAGACACACTGCTCAGCAACACATTGGTCGAAAACACAGTGGCCAGAAACACAATGGTCAGGAACACAGTGGTGAGTAACACACTGGTCAAAAACACGGTGGTCAGAAACACAGTGGTCAGAAGCACACCAGTCAAAAACACAGTGGTCAGAAACACAGTGGTCACAAACACGGTGGTCAGAAGCACAGTGGTCAGAAACGTTGTGGTCAGAAACACGGTGGTCAGAGACACACTGGTTAGAAACACATTGGTCTGGAGCACAGTGGTCAGAAACACGGTGGTCAGAAACACTGTGGTCAGAAACACATTGGTCATAAACGCAGTGGTCAGAATCACAGTGATGAGATGTACAATGGTCAGAAACACACTGGTCAGAAACACAGTGGTCACAAACACAGTGGTCAGAAACACACTGGTCGGAAACACACTGGTCAGAACCACAACGGTCAGAAACACGCTGGTCATAAACACACTAGGCAGACACACACTGGTCAGAAGCACACTGGTCAGAAAAACACTGGTCAGAAACACAGTGTTTAGAAACACACTGGTCAAGAACACAGTGATCAGAAACACAGTGGTCAGAAACACACTGGTGAGAAACACACTGGTCAGCGGCACAGTGGTCAGAAACAAAGAACTCAGAAACACTGTGTTAAAAAACACAGTGGTCAGAAACACACTGGTCAGAAACGCGGTGGTCAGAAACATAGTGGTCATAAACACAGTGGTGAGAAACACACTGGTCAGAAACACACTGGTCAGAAACACAGTGGTCAGAGACACGTTGGTTAGAAACACAGTTGTCAGAAACACAGTGGTCAGAAACGCACTGATCAGAAACACAGTGGTCGGAGCAAACTTGTCAGAAACACAGTAGTCAGAAACACAGTGGTCAGAAACACAGTGGTCAGAAACGCAGTTGTCAGAAACACACAGGTCCGAAACACAGTGGTCAGAAACACACTGGTCAGAAACACAGTGGTCAGAAACACACTGGTCGTAACACAATGGTCAGAAACACGGTGGTCAGAAACAGACTGGTCAGACACACACTGGTCAGAAACACAATGGTCAGAAAGACACTGGTCAGAAACACGATGGTCAGAAACACACTGGTAAGAAACAGACTGGTCAGAAACACACTGTTCAGAAACACACTGGTCAGAAACACGGTGGTCAGAAACACACTGGTCAGAGACTCGGTGGTCATAAACACAGTGGTCAGAAACACACTGGTCAGAAACACAGTGGTCATAAAAACAGTGGCCAAAAATGCAGTGGTCAGAAAAACAGTGTTCAGAAACACAGTGGTCAGAAACACAGTGGTCAGAAACACAGTGGTCAGAAACGAAGCGGTCAGAAACACAGTGGTCAGAAACACACTGGTCAGAAATACACTGGTCAGAAACACAGTGGTAAGAATGACAGTGGTCAGAAACACACTGGTCAGAAACACAGTGGTCAGAAACACACTGGTCAGAAACACACTGGTCAGAAACACACTGGTCAGAAAAAGATTGGTCAGAAACACACTGGTCAGAAACACACTGGTCAGAAACACACTGGTCAGAAACACAATGGTCATAAGCACACTGGTCAGAAACACCGTGGCTAGAAACACAATGGTCAGAAACACAGTGGTCAGAAACACGATGGTCAGAAACACACTGGTCAGAAACACACTGGTCAGAAACACAGTGGTCAAAAACATAGTGGTCAGAACCATAGTGGTCAAAAACACACTGGTCCGAAGCACAATGGTCAGAAGCGTAGTGGTCAGAAACACACTGGTCAGAAACACAGTGGTCACAAACACAGTGGTCAGAAACACAGTAGTCAGGAACACAGTGGTCTGAAACACGGTGGTCGAAGCACAGTGGTCAGAAACACACTGGTCAGAAACAAAGTGGTCAGAATCACACTGGTCAGAAACACGGTGGTCAGAAACACAGTGGTCGAAGGCACACTGGCCAGACAAACAGTGGTCAGAGACACAGTGGTCAGAAACACACAGGTTGGAAAAACAGTGGTCATACGCACAGTGGTCAGGCACACACTGGTCAGAAACACACTGGTCAGAAACAAAGTGGTCAAAAACTTAGTGCTCAGAAACATAGTGGTCAGAAACGCACTGGTCAGAGGCACGGTGGTCAGAAACACAGTGGTCAGAAACACACTGTTCAGAAACACGATGGTCAGAAACACAATGGTCAGAAACACATTGGTCATAAACGCAGTGGTCAGAAACACAGTGGTCATAAACACACTGGTCATAAACAAACTGGTCAGAAACACACTGGTCAGAAACACAGTGGTCAGAAACACAGTGGTCAGAAACACAGTGGTCAGAAACAAAGTTGTCACAAACACAGTGGTCAGAAACACAATATTCAGAAACACACTGGTCAGAGACACGGTGGTTAGAAACACAGTAGTCAGAAACACAGTGGTAAAAAACACTGTGGTCAGAAACACAGTGGTCAGAAACTGCGTGGTAAAAAACACTGTGGCCAGAAGCACACAGGTGAGAAACACAGTGGTGAGAAACACAATGGTCAGCAACACAGTGGTCAGAAACACAGTGGTCAGAAACACACTGGTGAGAAACACACTGGTCAGAAACACACTGGTAAGAAACACAGTGGTCACAGACACAGTGGTCAGAAAAATAGTGGTCGGAAACACGCTGCTCAGAAACGTAGTGGTAAGAAACAGAGCGGTGAAAAACTCAGTGGTCAGAAACACACTGGTGAGAAACACCGTGGTCAGAAACACAGTGGTCAGAAACACAGTGGTCAGAAACACAGTGGTCAGAAACACACTGGTCACAAACACACTGGTCAGAAACACTGTGGTCATAAACACACTGCTCACAAACACAGTGGTCAGAAACACTGTGGTCGGAAACCCAGTAGTCAGAAACACGGTTGTCATAAACACACTGTTCAGAAACACACTGATCAGAAACACAGCGGTAAGAAACACAGTGGTCAGAAACACTGTGGTCAGAACCACGGTGGTCAGAAACACGGTGCTCAGAAACACTGTCGTAAGAAACACACTGGTCAGAAATACTGTGGTCAGAAACACAGTGGTAAGAAACACAGTAGTCAGAAACATAGTTGTCAGAAACACAGTGGGCAGAAACACAATGGTCAAAAACACACTATGCAGAAACACACTGGTCACAAACACACTGGTCAGAGACACACTGGTCAGAATCATTGTGGTCCAAAACACACTGGTCAGAGACACACTGGTCAGAATCATTGTGGTCCAAAACACACTGGTCAGAGACACACTGGTCAGAATCATTGTGGTCCAAAACACACTGGTCAGAGACACACTGGTCAGAATCATTGTGGTCCAAAACACACTGGTCAGAGACACACTGGTCAGAATCATTGTGGTCCAAAACACACTGGTCAGAGACACACTGGTCAGAATCATTGTGGTCCAAAACACACTGGTCAGAGACACACTGGTCAGAATCATTGTGGTCCAAAACACACTGGTCAGAGACACACTGGTCAGAATCATTGTGGTCCAAAACACACTGGTCAGAGACACACTGGTCAGAATCATTGTGGTCCAAAACACACTGGTCAGAGACACACTGGTCAGAATCATTGTGGTCCAAAACACACTGGTCAGAGACACACTGGTCAGAAACACACTGGTGAGAAACACGGTGGTCAGATACACAGTGGTCATAAGGAAACTGGTCAGAAACACAGTGGTCATAAACACACTAGTGAGAAACACAGTGGTCAGAAACACTGTGGTCAGAAACACAGTGGTCTCAAACACTGTGGTCAAAAACACAGTGGTCAGAAACACAGTGGTCAGAAACACAGTGGTCAGAAACACAGTGGTCAGAAACGCACTGGTGAAAACACACTGGTCAGAAACACACTGGTCAGAAACTCTGGTCAGAAACACAGTGGTTAGAAGCACAATGGCCGAAACACAGTGGTCATAAACACAGCAGTCATAAACACACTGGTCAGAGACACACTGGTCAGAAACACAGTGGTCAGAAACATAGTGGTCAGAAACACAGTGGTCATAAACACAGCAGTCATAAACACACTGGTCAGAGACACACTGGTCAGAAACACAGTGGTCAGAAACATAGTGGTCAGAAACACATTGGTCAGAAACACACCGGTCAGAGACACACTGGTCAGAAACACAGTGGTCAGAAACATAGTGGTCAGAAACACATTGGTCAGAAACACACTGGTCAGAAACACACTGGTCAGAAACACAGAAGTCAGAATCACACAGGTCTGAAACATAGTGGTTAGAAACACAAAGGTCAGAAATACAGTGGTCAGAAACACACTGGTCAAAAGCACAGTGGTCAGAATCAAAGTGGTCAGAAACACAGTGGTCAGAAATACAGTGGTCAGAAACATAGTGGTTAGAAACACAAAGGTCAGAAATACAGTGGTCAGAAACACACTGGTCAAAAGCACAGTGGTCAGAATCAAAGTGGTCAGAAACACAGTGGTCAGAAATACAGTGGTCAGAAACACACTGGTCAGAAACACAGTGGTCAGAAACACAGTGGTCGGAGGCACACTGGTCAGATAAACAGTGGTCAGAGACACAGTGGTCAGAAACACACAGGTCAGAAACAGACTGGTCAGAAACACAGTGGTCAGAAACACAGTGGTCAGAAACACACAAGTCAGACACACAGTGGTCGGAAACACAGTGGTCAGAAACACAGTGGTGATAAACACATTGGTTAGAAACACACTGGTCAGAAACACACTGTTCAGAAACACAGTGGTGAGAAGCAGACTGATCAGAAACGCAAAGGTCAGGAACACAATGGTCAAAAACACGATGGTCAGAAACACACCGGTCAGAAACACACTGTTCAGGAAGACAGTGGTCAGGAATACAATAGTCAGAAACACACTGGGCAGGAATGCAGTGGTCAGAAACGCAGTGGTCAGAAACACAGTTGTTTGAAACACAGTGGTCAGAAACGCAGTGGTCAGAAACACACTAGTCAGAAACACACTGGTCTGAAACACAGTTGTTGGAAACACACTCGTCAGAAACACAGTGGTCATAAACACACTGGTCAGAATCATTGTGGTCCAAAACACACTGGTCAGAATCACAGTGGTCAGAAACACACTGGCCAGATACACAGTGGTCAGAAACACAGTGGTCAGAAACCCAGAAGTGAGAAACACAATTGTCACAAACACACTGGTCAGAAACACACTGATCAGAAACAAAGTGGTCAGAAACGCAGTGGTCAGAAACACACTAGTCAGAAACACACTGGTCTGAAACACAGTTGTCGGAAACACAGTCGTCAGAAACACAGTGGTCAGAAACACAGTCGTCAGAAACACACTGGTCAGAAATACAGTGGAAAGAAACACAGTTGTCAGAAACACACTGGTCAGAAACACAGTGGTCAGACACACAGTTGTCAGAAACACACTGGTCAGAAACACAGTGGTCAGACACACAGTTGTCAGAAACACACTGGTCAGAAACACAGTGGTCAGACACACAGTTGTCAGAAACACACTGGTCAGAAACACAGTGGTCAGACACACAGTTGTCAGAAACACACTGGTCAGAAACACAGTGGTCAGACACACAGTTGTCAGAAACACACTGGTCAGAAACACAGTGGTCAGACACACAGTTGTCAGAAACACACTGGTCAGAAACACAGTGGTCAGACACACAGTTGTCAGAAACACACTGGTCAGAAACACAGTGGTCAGACACACAGTTGTCAGAAACACACTGGTCAGAAACACAGTGGTCAGACACACAGTTGTCAGAAACACACTGGTCAGAAACACAGTGGTCAGACACACAGTTGTCAGAAACACACTGGTCAGAAACACAGTGGTCAGACACACAGTTGTCAGAAACACACTGGTCAGAAACACAGTGGTCAGACACACAGTTGTCAGAAACACACTGGTCAGAAACACAGTGGTCAGACACACAGTTGTCAGAAACACACTGGTCAGAAACACAGTGGTCAGACACACAGTTGTCAGAAACACACTGGTCAGAAACACAGTGGTCAGACACACAGTTGTCAGAAACACACTGGTCAGAAACACAGTGGTCAGACACACAGTTGTCAGAAACACACTGGTCAGAAACACAGTGGTCAGACACACAGTTGTCAGAAACACACTGGTCAGAAACACAGTGGTCAGAAACATAGTGGTCAGAAACACAGTGGTCAGAAACACAATGGTCAGAAACACAGCGGTCAGAAACACAGTGGTAAGAAACACACTGGTCAGAAACACAGTGGTCAGAAACACAGTGGTCGGAAACACAGTGGTCAGAAACACAGTGGTCAAAAAGAGAGTGGTCAGAATCACAGTGGTCAGAAACTCAGAGGTCAGAAACACAGTGGTGAGAATGACAGTGGTCAGAAACACACTGGTTAGAAACACAGTGGTCAGAAACACATTGGTCAGAAACACACTGGTCAGAAACACACATTGTCAGAAAAATATTGGTCAGAAAGACACTGGTCAGAAACACACTGGTCAGAAACACACTCATCAGAAACACACTGGTTATAAACACTTCGGTCAGAAACACAGTGGTTAGAAACACAATGGTCAGAAACATGGTGGTCAGAAACACAGTGGTCAGAAACACACTGGTCAGAAACAAACTGGTCAGAAACACAGTGGTCAGCAACATAGTGGTCAGAAACACAGTGGTGTGAAACGCATTGGTCTAAGGCACAGTGGTCAGAAACGCAGTGGTCATATACACAGTGGTCATAAATACTTTGGTCACAAACACAGTGGTCAGAAACACACTGGTCAGAAACGCAGTGGTAAGAATCACAGTGGTCAGAAACACACTGGCCAGAAACACACTGGTCAGAAACACACTTGTCAAAATCACACTGGTCAGAAACACAGTGGTCATAAACACGGTGGTCAGAAACACAGTGGTCAGAAATATAGTTGTCAGAAACACACTAGTCAGAAACACAGAAGTCACAAACACAGTGGTCATAAACACGGTGGTCACAAACACAGTGGTCAGAAATACAGTTGTCAGAAACACACTGGTCAGGAACACACGGTCATAAACACGGTGGTCAGAAACACAGTGGTCAGAAATACAGTTGTCAAAAACACACTGGTCAGAAACACAGTGGTCAGAAACACAGTGGTCGGAGACACCCTGGTCAGATAAACAATGGTCATAGACACGGTGGTCAGAAACACACAGGTGAGAAACAAACTGTCCGAAAACCCTTGTCAGAAACACACTGGTCAGAAACATATTGGTCAGAAACACAGTGGTCGGAGACACCCTGGTCAGATAAACAATGGTCATAGACACGGTGGTCAGAAACACACGGGTCAAAAACAAACTGGTCAGAAACACACTGGTCAGAAACACAGTGGTCAGAAACACACTGGTCAGACACACAGTGGTCAAAAACACAGTGGTAAAAAGCATAGCGGTCAGAAACACATTGGTCATAAACACACTGGTCAGAAACACACTGTTCAGAAACACGGTGGTGGGAAACACACTGATTAGAAACACAGTGGTCAGAAACACAATGGTCAGAAACACAATGGTCAGAAACACACTGGTCAGAAACACACTAGTCAGGAACACAGTGGTCAGGAACACACTGGTCAGAACATGGTGGTCAGGAACACTGTGGTCAGAAAACCAGTGGTCAGAAACACAATGGTATGAAACATAGTGGTCAGAGACACACTAGTAAGAAGCACAATGGTCATAATCACACAGGTCAGAAACACAATGGTCAGAATCATAGTAGTCAGAAACACATTGGTCAGAATCACAGTGGTCAGAAACACACTGGCCAGAAACATAGTGAACAGAAACGGGGTGGTCAGAAACCCAGCAGTTAGAAACAAAGTTGTCAGAAACATACTGTTGACAAACATACCGATCAGAAACACAGTGGTCAGAAACATAGTGGTCACAACACAGTGGTCAGAAACACAGTGGTCCGAAACACAGTGGTCAGACACACCGTCGTCAGAAACAGACTGGTCAGAAATACAGTGGTCAGAAACACAGTGGTCAGAAACACAGTAGTCAGAAACACAGTGGTCAGAAACACAGTGGTCAGAAACACACTGGTGAGAAACACACTGGTCAGAAACACACTGGTCAGAGACGCACTGGTCAGAAATACAGTGGTCATACACACAGTGGTCAGAAACACACTGGTCAGAAACACACTTGTCAGAAACAGAGTGGTCAGAAACTTAGTGCTCAGAAACACAGTGGTCACAATCGCACTGGTCAGAGGCACAGTGGTCAGAAACACGGTGGTCAGAAACACACTGGTGACAACACTGTGGTCAGAAACACTGTGGTCAGAAACACACTGGTCACAAACACGGTGGTCATAAACCCAGTGGTCAGAAATACACTGGTCAGAAACACTGTGGTCAACAACACACTGGTCAGAAACACAGTAGTCAGAAACACAGTGGTCAGACACACAGTGGTCAGAAACACAGTAGTCAGAAACACAGTGGTCAGACACACAGTGGTCAGAAACACAGTAGTCAGAAACACAGTGGTCAGACACACAGTGGTCAGAAACACAGTAGTCAGAAACACAGTGGTCAGACACACAGTGGTCAGAAACACAGTAGTCAGAAACACAGTGGTCAGACACACAGTGGTCAGAAACACAGTAGTCAGAAACACAGTGGTCAGACACACAGTGGTCAGAAACACAGTAGTCAGAAACACAGTGGTCAGACACACAGTGGTCAGAAACACAGTAGTCAGAAACACAGTGGTCAGACACACAGTGGTCAGAAACACAGTAGTCAGAAACACAGTGGTCAGACACACAGTGGTCAGAAACACAGTAGTCAGAAACACAGTGGTCAGACACACAGTGGTCAGAAACACAGTAGTCAGAAACACAGTGGTCAGACACACAGTGGTCAGAAACACAGTAGTCAGAAACACAGTGGTCAGACACACAGTGGTCAGAAACACAGTAGTCAGAAACACAGTGGTCAGACACACAGTGGTCAGAAACACAGTAGTCAGAAACACAGTGGTCAGACACACAGTGGTCAGAAACACAGTAGTCAGAAACACAGTGGTCAGACACACAGTGGTCAGAAACACAGTAGTCAGAAACACAGTGGTCAGACACACAGTGGTCAGAAACACAGTAGTCAGAAACACAGTGGTCAGACACACAGTGGTCAGAAACACAGTAGTCAGAAACACAGTGGTCAGACACACAGTGGTCAGAAACACAGTAGTCAGAAACACAGTGGTCAGACACACAGTGGTCAGAAACACAGTAGTCAGAAACACAGTGGTCAGACACACAGTGGTCAGAAACACAGTAGTCAGAAACACAGTGGTCAGACACACAGTGGTCAGAAACACAGTAGTCAGAAACACAGTGGTCAGACACACAGTGGTCAGAAACACAGTAGTCAGAAACACAGTGGTCAGACACACAGTGGTCAGAAACACAGTAGTCAGAAACACAGTGGTCAGACACACAGTGGTCAGAAACACAGTAGTCAGAAACACAGTGGTCAGACACACAGTGGTCAGAAACACAGTAGTCAGAAACACAGTGGTCAGACACACAGTGGTCAGAAACACAGTAGTCAGAAACACAGTGGTCAGACACACAGTGGTCAGAAACACAGTAGTCAGAAACACAGTGGTCAGACACACAGTGGTCAGAAACACAGTAGTCAGAAACACAGTGGTCAGACACACAGTGGTCAGAAACACAGTAGTCAGAAACACAGTGGTCAGACACACAGTGGTCAGAAACACAGTAGTCAGAAACACAGTGGTCAGACACACAGTGGTCAGAAACACAGTAGTCAGAAACACAGTGGTCAGACACACAGTGGTCAGAAACACAGTAGTCAGAAACACAGTGGTCAGACACACAGTGGTCAGAAACACAGTAGTCAGAAACACAGTGGTCAGACACACAGTGGTCAGAAACACAGTAGTCAGAAACACAGTGGTCAGACACACAGTGGTCAGAAACACAGTAGTCAGAAACACAGTGGTCAGACACACAGTGGTCAGAAACACAGTAGTCAGAAACACAGTGGTCAGACACACAGTGGTCAGAAACACAGTAGTCAGAAACACAGTGGTCAGACACACAGTGGTCAGAAACACAGTAGTCAGAAACACAGTGGTCAGACACACAGTGGTCAGAAACACAGTAGTCAGAAACACAGTGGTCAGACACACAGTGGTCAGAAACACAGTAGTCAGAAACACAGTGGTCAGACACACAGTGGTCAGAAACACAGTAGTCAGAAACACAGTGGTCAGACACACAGTGGTCAGAAACACAGTAGTCAGAAACACAGTGGTCAGACACACAGTGGTCAGAAACACAGTAGTCAGAAACACAGTGGTCAGACACACAGTGGTCAGAAACACAGTAGTCAGAAACACAGTGGTCAGACACACAGTGGTCAGAAACACAGTAGTCAGAAACACAGTGGTCAGACACACAGTGGTCAGAAACACAGTAGTCAGAAACACAGTGGTCAGACACACAGTGGTCAGAAACACAGTAGTCAGAAACACAGTGGTCAGACACACAGTGGTCAGAAACACAGTAGTCAGAAACACAGTGGTCAGACACACAGTGGTCAGAAACACAGTAGTCAGAAACACAGTGGTCAGACACACAGTGGTCAGAAACACAGTAGTCAGAAACACAGTGGTCAGACACACAGTGGTCAGAAACACAGTAGTCAGAAACACAGTGGTCAGACACACAGTGGTCAGAAACACAGTAGTCAGAAACACAGTGGTCAGACACACAGTGGTCAGAAACACAGTAGTCAGAAACACAGTGGTCAGACACACAGTGGTCAGAAACACAGTAGTCAGAAACACAGTGGTCAGACACACAGTGGTCAGAAACACAGTAGTCAGAAACACAGTGGTCAGACACACAGTGGTCAGAAACACAGTAGTCAGAAACACAGTGGTCAGACACACAGTGGTCAGAAACACAGTAGTCAGAAACACAGTGGTCAGACACACAGTGGTCAGAAACACAGTAGTCAGAAACACAGTGGTCAGACACACAGTGGTCAGAAACACAGTAGTCAGAAACACAGTGGTCAGACACACAGTGGTCAGAAACACAGTAGTCAGAAACACAGTGGTCAGACACACAGTGGTCAGAAACACAGTAGTCAGAAACACAGTGGTCAGACACACAGTGGTCAGAAACACAGTAGTCAGAAACACAGTGGTCAGACACACAGTGGTCAGAAACACAGTAGTCAGAAACACAGTGGTCAGACACACAGTGGTCAGAAACACAGTAGTCAGAAACACAGTGGTCAGACACACAGTGGTCAGAAACACAGTAGTCAGAAACACAGTGGTCAGACACACAGTGGTCAGAAACACAGTAGTCAGAAACACAGTGGTCAGACACACAGTGGTCAGAAACACAGTAGTCAGAAACACAGTGGTCAGACACACAGTGGTCAGAAACACAGTAGTCAGAAACACAGTGGTCAGACACACAGTGGTCAGAAACACAGTAGTCAGAAACACAGTGGTCAGACACACAGTGGTCAGAAACACAGTAGTCAGAAACACAGTGGTCAGAAACACCGTGGTCAGAAACACGCTGGAACGCTGTGGCCAGAAACACACTGGTCAGACACACAGTGATTAGAAACACAGTGGTCAGAAACACGGTGGTCAGAAACACACTGGTCAGAAACACAGTGGTCATAAACTCACTGGTCAGAAACACAGTGGTCAGAAACACAGTGGTCAGAAACACACTGGTCAAAAACACAGTGGTCACAAACACATTGGTCAGAAACACACTGGTCAGAAACACACTGTTCAGAAACACACTGGTCAGAAGCATAGTGGTCAGACACACACTGGTCAGAAACACGGTCGTCAGAAACACAGTGGTCAGAAACACACTGGTCAGCAACACAGTGGTCAGAAACACACTGGTCAGAAACACAGTGGTCAGAAACACAGTGGTCAGAAACACACTGGTCAGAAACACAGTGGTTAGAAACACAGTGGTCAGGAACACAGTGGTCAGAAACACTGTGGTCAGAAACACGCTGGAACACTGTGGTCAGAAACACACTGGTCAGACACACAGTTATTAGAAACACAGTGGTCAGAAACACGGTGGTCAGAAACACACTGGTCAGAAACACGGTGGTCAGAAACACACTGGTCAGAAACACGGTGGTCAGAAACACACTGGTCAGAAACACGGTGGTCAGAAACACACTGGTCAGAAACACGGTGGTCAGAAACACACTGGTCAGAAACACGGTGGTCAGAAACACACTGGTCAGAAACACGGTGGTCAGAAACACACTGGTCAGAAACACGGTGGTCAGAAACACACTGGTCAGAAACACGGTGGTCAGAAACACACTGGTCAGAAACACGGTGGTCAGAAACACACTGGTCAGAAACACGGTGGTCAGAAACACACTGGTCAGAAACACGGTGGTCAGAAACACACTGGTCAGAAACACGGTGGTCAGAAACACACTGGTCAGAAACACGGTGGTCAGAAACACACTGGTCAGAAACACGGTGGTCAGAAACACACTGGTCAGAAACACGGTGGTCAGAAACACACTGGTCAGAAACACGGTGGTCAGAAACACACTGGTCAGAAACACGGTGGTCAGAAACACACTGGTCAGAAACACGGTGGTCAGAAACACACTGGTCAGAAACACGGTGGTCAGAAACACACTGGTCAGAAACACGGTGGTCAGAAACACACTGGTCAGAAACACGGTGGTCAGAAACACACTGGTCAGAAACACGGTGGTCAGAAACACACTGGTCAGAAACACGGTGGTCAGAAACACACTGGTCAGAAACACGGTGGTCAGAAACACACTGGTCAGAAACACGGTGGTCAGAAACACACTGGTCAGAAACACGGTGGTCAGAAACACACTGGTCAGAAACACGGTGGTCAGAAACACACTGGTCAGAAACACGGTGGTCAGAAACACACTGGTCAGAAACACGGTGGTCAGAAACACACTGGTCAGAAACACGGTGGTCAGAAACACACTGGTCAGAAACACGGTGGTCAGAAACACACTGGTCAGAAACACGGTGGTCAGAAACACACTGGTCAGAAACACGGTGGTCAGAAACACACTGGTCAGAAACACGGTGGTCAGAAACACACTGGTCAGAAACACGGTGGTCAGAAACACACTGGTCAGAAACACGGTGGTCAGAAACACACTGGTCAGAAACACGGTGGTCAGAAACACACTGGTCAGAAACACGGTGGTCAGAAACACACTGGTCAGAAACACGGTGGTCAGAAACACACTGGTCAGAAACACGGTGGTCAGAAACACACTGGTCAGAAACACGGTGGTCAGAAACACACTGGTCAGAAACACGGTGGTCAGAAACACACTGGTCAGAAACACGGTGGTCAGAAACACACTGGTCAGAAACACAGTGGTCAGAAACACAGTGGTAAGAAACACAAGGGTAAAAAACACAGTGGTCAGAAACACCGTGGTCTGGGACACACTGGTCAGAAACACACTGGTCGGAAACACAGTGGTCAGAAACACTCTTGTCAGAAACACATTTGTCAGAAACAGAGTGGTCAGAAACACAGTGGTCATAAACACAGTGGTCAGAAACACAGTTTTCAGAAACACAGTGGTCAGAAACACACTGGTCAGAAACACACTGGTCAGAAACACACTGGTTAGACACACAGTGGTCAGAAACACAGTGGTCAGAAACACATTGGTCCGAAATACAGTGGTCAGAATCACATTGGTCAAAAACACAGTGGTAAGAAACACTGTGGTCAGAAACACGGTGGTCAGAAACACACTGGTCGGAAACACAATTGTCAGGACACACTGGTCAGAAACACGGTGGTAAGAAACACAGTGGTAAGAAACATAGTGGTCAGAAACACAGTGGTCGGAAACACACTGGTCAGAAACACTTTTGCCAGGAACACAGTGCTCAGAAACCCAGTAGTCAGAAACACACTTGTCAGAAACACATTAGTCAGAAATGCACTGATCAGAAACACAGTGGTCATAAACACAGTGGTCAGAAGCAGAGTGGTCATAAACAAACTGGTCAGAATCAGAGCGGTCAGAAACACACTGGTCAGAAAGAAACACCCTGGTCAGAAACACACTGGTCATAAACACAGTGGTCAGAAACACTGTGGTCAGAAACACAGTTGTCAGGAACACATTGGTCAGAAAAACACTGCTCAGAAATGCAGTGGTCAGAAACAGAGTGGTAAATAACACAATGGTCAGAAACAGACTGGTCAGAAACACATTGGTCAGAAGCACACTTGTCAGAAACAAAGTGGTCAGAAAGACAGTAGTCAGAAACACAGAGGTCAGAAACACAGTGGACAGAAACACAGTGGTCAGAAACACAGTGGTCAGAAACATAGTGGTCAGAAACATAGCTGTCAGAAACACAGTGGTCAGAAACACGGTGGTCAGAAACACAATGGTCAGAAACACACTGCTCAGAAACACAGTGGTCATGAACACAGTGGTCAGAACCACAGTGGTCAGAAACGCACTGGTCAGAAACACACCGGTGAGAAACACAGTGCTCAGAAACACAGTGGTCAGAAACATGATGGTCACAAACACAGTGGTCAGTAACACACTGGTCAGAAACACACTGGTCAGAAACACACTGGTCAGAAACACACTGGTCAGAAACACACTGGTCAGAAACACACTGGTCAGAAACACACTGGTCAGAAACACACTGGTCAGAAACACACTGGTCAGAAACACACTGGTCAGAAACACACTGGTCAGAAACACACTGGTCAGAAACACACTGGTCAGAAACACACTGGTCAGAAACACACTGGTCAGAAACACACTGGTCAGAAACACACTGGTCAGAAACACACTGGTCAGAAACACACTGGTCAGAAACACACTGGTCAGAAACACACTGGTCAGAAACACACTGGTCAGAAACACACTGGTCAGAAACACACTGGTCAGAAACACACTGGTCAGAAACACACTGGTCAGAAACACACTGGTCAGAAACACACTGGTCAGAAACACACTGGTCAGAAACACACTGGTCAGAAACACACTGGTCAGAAACACACTGGTCAGAAACACACTGGTCAGAAACACACTGGTCAGAAACACACTGGTCAGAAACACACTGGTCAGAAACACACTGGTCAGAAACACACTGGTCAGAAACACACTGGTCAGAAACACACTGGTCAGAAACACACTGGTCAGAAACACACTGGTCAGAAACACACTGGTCAGAAACACACTGGTCAGAAACACACTGGTCAGAAACACACTGGTCAGAAACACACTGGTCAGAAACACAGTGGTCAGAAACACAGTGGTCAGAAACACAGTGGTGAGAAACACACTGGTAAGAAACACAGTAGTAAGAAACACATTGGTCCGAAACACGGTGGTCAGAAACACGGTGGTCAGAAACACAATGGTCAGAAACACACTGCTCAGAAACACAGTTGTCATGAACACAGTGGTCAGAACCACAGTGGTCAGAAACGCACTGGTCAGAAACACACCGGTGAGAAACACAGTGCTCAGAAACACAGTGGTCAGAAACATGATGGTCACAAACACAGTGGTCAGTAACACACTGGTCAGAAACACACTGGTCAGAAACACAGTGGTCAGAAACACAGTGGTTTGAAACACAATGGCCAGAAAGACAGTTGTCAGAAACATAGTGGTCAGAAACCCACCGGTCAGAAACACACTGGTCAGAAACACTCTGGTCCGAAACACAGTGGTGAAAAACACATTGGTCAGAAACATAGTGGTCACAAACACAGTGGTTTGAAACACAGGGGTCAGAAACACAGTGGTCAAAAACACACCCGTCAGAAACACTGTGGTCAGAAACACAGTGGTCGGAAACACACTGGTCAGAAACACACTGGTCAGAAACACAATGGTCAGAAACACAGTGGTTTGAAACACAGTGGCTAGAAAGACACTGGTCTGAAACATAGTGGTCAGAAACCCACCGGTCAGAAACACACTAGACAAAAACACTCTGGTGCAAATACAGTGGTCAGAAACACATTGGTCAGAACGCAATGGTTAGAAACACAGTAGTCAGAAACACAGTTGTTTGAAACACAATGGTCAGAAACACAGTGGTGGAAAACACACTGGTCAGAAACACAGTTGTCAGAAACACAGTGGTCGGAAACAAACTGGCAAAAACACTGTGGTCAGAAACACACTGGTCAGAAACACACTGGTCAGAAACACACTGGTCAGAAACACACTGGTCAGAAACATAGTGGTCATAAACATTCTGGTCGGAAACACAATGGTCATAAACACACTGGTCAGAAACACAGTGGTTAGAAACACAGTGGTCAGAAACACAATGGTCAGAAACACAGTGGTGGAAAACACACTGGTCAGAAACACAGTTGTCAGAAACACAGTGGTCGGAAACACAGTGGTCAGAAACACACTGGTCAGAGACACAGTGGTCAGAAACACTGTGGTCAGAAACACAGTAGTCGGAAACACAGTGGTCAGAAACACACTGGTCAGAGACACAGTGGTCAGAAACACTGTGGTCAGAAACACAGTAGTCGGAAACACAGTGGTCAGAAACACACTGGTCAGAGACACAGTGGTCAGAAACACTGTGGTCAGAAACACAGTAGTCGGAAACACAGTGGTCAGAAACACACTGGTCAGAGACACAGTGGTCAGAAACACTGTGGTCAGAAACACAGTAGTCGGAAACACAGTGGTCAGAAACACACTGGTCAGAGACACAGTGGTCAGAAACACTGTGGTCAGAAACACAGTAGTCGGAAACACAGTGGTCAGAAACACACTGGTCAGAGACACAGTGGTCAGAAACACTGTGGTCAGAAACACAGTAGTCGGAAACACAGTGGTCAGAAACACACTGGTCAGAGACACAGTGGTCAGAAACACTGTGGTCAGAAACACAGTAGTCGGAAACACAGTGGTCAGAAACACAATGGTCAGAAACACAGTGGTCAGAAACACAGTGGTCAGAAACACGCTGGTCAGAAACACAGTGGTCAGAAAGACAGTGGTCATAAACACACTGGTCAGAATGACACTTGTCAGAAACTCACTGGTCAGAAACACACTGGTCAGAAACACAGTGGTCAAAATACATTGGTTAGACACTTAGTGGTCAGAAACACGCTGGTCAAAAACACAGTGGTCAGAAACACACTGTTCAGAGACACATTGGTCAGAAACACAGTGGTCAGAAACACACTGATCAGAAACACACTGGTCGGAAATACAGTGGTCAGAAACACAGTGGTCAGAAACACACTGTTCAGAGACACATTGGTCAGAAACACAGTGGTCAGAAACACACTGATCAGAAACACACTGGTCGGAAATACAGTGGTCAGAAACACAGTGGTCAAAAACACAGTGGTCATAATCACAGTGGTCAGAAACACAGTGGTTAGAAACACACTGGTATGAAACACAGTAGTCATAAACACATTGGTCCGAAACACATTGGTCAGAAACACAGTGGTCAGAAACATAATTGTCAGAAACACACTGCTCAGAAACACAGTGGTCAGAAACACAGTGTTCAGAACCACAGTGGTCAGAAACACACTGGTCAGAAACACACTGGTGAGAAACACAGTGGTCAGAAACACAGTGGTCAGAAACACAGTGGTCAGAAACACACTGGTGAGAAACACAGTGGTCAGAAACACAGTGGTCAGAAACACAGTGGTCAGAAACACAGTATTCAGTAACACACTGGTCAGAAACACACTGGTCAAAAACACAGTGGTCAGAGACACAGTGCTTTGAAACACAGTGGCCAGAAAGGCGGTGGTCAGAAACATAGTGGTCAGAAACCCACCGGTCAGAAAGACAGTGGTCAGAAACACTCTGGTCCAAAACACAGTGGTCAGAAACACATCGGTCAGAAACACAATGGTCAGAAACACACTGGTCGAAAACACACTGGTCAGAAACACACTGGTCAGAAACACAGTGGTCAGAATCAAACTGGCAGAAACACAGTGGTCAGAAACACACTGGTCGGAAACCCACTGGTCAGAAACACTCTGGTCAGAAACACATTGGTCAGAAACATCTTGGTCAAAAACACAATGGTCGAAAACACACTAGTCAGAAACACAGTGGTTCGAAACACAGTGGTCAGAAACACAATGGTATGAAAAACACTGGTCAGAGACAAACTGGTCGTCAACAAACTGGTCAGAAACACAGTGGTCAGAAACACAGTGGGCAGAGACACATTGTTCAGAAATACAGTGGTCAGCAACACGGTGGTCAGAAACACATTTGTCAGAAACACACTGGTCAGAAACAGACTTGTCACAACCACAGTGGTCAGAAACACAGTGGTCAGAATCACAGTGGTCAGAAACACAGCGATCAGAAACACAGTGGTCAGAAACACAGTGGTCAGAAACACACTGGTCAAAAGCACACTGGTCAGAAATATAGTGGTCAGAAACACAGTGGTCAGAAACACAGTGGTCAGAAACACACTGGTCAAAAGCACACTGGTCAGAAATATAGTGGTCAGAAACACAGTGTTCTGAAACACAGTAGTACGAAACACAGTGGTCAGAAACACACTGGTCAGAAACACACTGGTCAGAAATATAGTGGTCAGAAACCCAGTGGTCAGAAACAAAGTGGTCAGAAACACAGTGGTCAGACACATGATGGTCAGAAACACAGTGGTCAGAAACACAGTGGTCAAGAACTCAGTGGTCACAAACACGCTGGTCAGAAATACAGTGGTCAGAAACACGGTGGTCAGAAACACAGTATTCAGTAACACACTGGTCAGAAAGACAGTGGTCAGAAACACGGTGGTCAGAAACACAGTATTCAGTAACACACTGGTCAGAAAGACAGTGGTCAGAAACACGGTGGTCAGAAACACAGTATTCAGTAACACACTGGTCAGAAAGACAGTGGTCAGAAACACGGTGGTCAGAAACACAGTATTCAGTAACACACTGGTCAGAAAGACAGTGGTCAGAAACACGGTGGTCAGAAACACAGTATTCAGTAACACACTGGTCAGAAAGACAGTGGTCAGAAACACGGTGGTCAGAAACACAGTATTCAGTAACACACTGGTCAGAAAGACAGTGGTCAGAAACACGGTGGTCAGAAACACAGTATTCAGTAACACACTGGTCAGAAAGACAGTGGTCAGAAACACGGTGGTCAGAAACACAGTATTCAGTAACACACTGGTCAGAAAGACAGTGGTCAGAAACACGGTGGTCAGAAACACAGTATTCAGTAACACACTGGTCAGAAAGACAGTGGTCAGAAACACGGTGGTCAGAAACACAGTATTCAGTAACACACTGGTCAGAAAGACAGTGGTCAGAAACACGGTGGTCAGAAACACAGTATTCAGTAACACACTGGTCAGAAAGACAGTGGTCAGAAACACGGTGGTCAGAAACACAGTATTCAGTAACACACTGGTCAGAAAGACAGTGGTCAGAAACACGGTGGTCAGAAACACAGTATTCAGTAACACACTGGTCAGAAAGACAGTGGTCAGAAACACGGTGGTCAGAAACACAGTATTCAGTAACACACTGGTCAGAAAGACAGTGGTCAGAAACACGGTGGTCAGAAACACAGTATTCAGTAACACACTGGTCAGAAAGACAGTGGTCAGAAACACGGTGGTCAGAAACACAGTATTCAGTAACACACTGGTCAGAAAGACAGTGGTCAGAAACACGGTGGTCAGAAACACAGTATTCAGTAACACACTGGTCAGAAAGACAGTGGTCAGAAACACGGTGGTCAGAAACACAGTATTCAGTAACACACTGGTCAGAAAGACAGTGGTCAGAAACACGGTGGTCAGAAACACAGTATTCAGTAACACACTGGTCAGAAAGACAGTGGTCAGAAACACGGTGGTCAGAAACACAGTATTCAGTAACACACTGGTCAGAAAGACAGTGGTCAGAAACACGGTGGTCAGAAACACAGTATTCAGTAACACACTGGTCAGAAAGACAGTGGTCAGAAACACGGTGGTCAGAAACACAGTATTCAGTAACACACTGGTCAGAAAGACAGTGGTCAGAAACACGGTGGTCAGAAACACAGTATTCAGTAACACACTGGTCAGAAAGACAGTGGTCAGAAACACGGTGGTCAGAAACACAGTATTCAGTAACACACTGGTCAGAAAGACAGTGGTCAGAAACACGGTGGTCAGAAACACAGTATTCAGTAACACACTGGTCAGAAAGACAGTGGTCAGAAACACGGTGGTCAGAAACACAGTATTCAGTAACACACTGGTCAGAAAGACAGTGGTCAGAAACACGGTGGTCAGAAACACAGTATTCAGTAACACACTGGTCAGAAAGACAGTGGTCAGAAACACGGTGGTCAGAAACACAGTATTCAGTAACACACTGGTCAGAAAGACAGTGGTCAGAAACACGGTGGTCAGAAACACAGTATTCAGTAACACACTGGTCAGAAAGACAGTGGTCAGAAACATAGTGGTCAGAAACCCACCGGTTAGAAACACACTGGACAGAAACACTCTGGTCCGAAACACAGTGGTGAAAAACACATTGGTCAGAAACATAGTGGTCACAAACACAGTGGTTTGAAACACAGGGGTCAGAAACACAGTGGTCAAAAATACACCGCTCAGAAACACTGTGGTCAGAAACACAGTGGTCAGAAACACACTGGTCAGAAACACACTGGTCAGAAACACAATGGTCAGAAACACAGTGGTTTGAAACACAGTGGCTAGAAAGACAGTGGTCTGAAACATAGTGGTCAGAAACACACTAGTCAAAAACACTCTGGTGGAAACAGAGTGGTCAGAAACACGTTGGTCAGAAACGCAGTGGTTAGAAACACAGTAGTCAGAAACACAGTTGTTTAAAACACAGTGGTCAGAAACACAGTGGTGGAAAACACACTGGTCAGAAACACAGTTGTCTGAAACACAGGGGTCGGAAACAAACTGGCAAAAACACGGTGGTCAGAAACACACTGGTCAGAAACACACTGGTCAGAAACACACTGGTCAGAAACACACTGGTCAGAAACATAGTGGTCATAAACATTCTGGTCGGAAACACAATGGTCAGAAACACACTGGTCAGAAACACAGTGGTCAGAAACACAGTGGTCAGAAACACACTGGTCAGAAACACAATGGTCAGAAACATACTGGTCATAGACAAATTGGTCGTAAACACACTGGTCAGAAACACAGTGGTCAGAGACACAGTGGTCAGAAACACTGTGGTCACAAATACAGTGGTCAGAAACACAGTGGTCGGAAACACAGTGGTCAGAAACACAATGGTCAGAAACACACTGGTCAGAAACAACCTGGTCAGAATCACACTGATCAGAAACACAGTGGTCAGAAACATACTGGTCAGAAACAAAGTAGTCAGAAACACAGTGGTCAAAAACACAGTGGTCAGAAGCACAGTGGTCAAAACACACTGGTCAGAAACACAGTTGTCAGAAACACAGTGGTCAGAAACACTGTGGTCAGAAACACAATGGTCAGAAACAAAGTGGTCATAAACACAGTTGTCAAAAACACATTGCTCAGAAACACAGTGGTCAGAAACACTGTGGTCAGAAACCCAGTAGTCGGAAACACAGTTGTCAGAAACACAATGGTCAGAAACACGCTGATCAGAAACACAGTGGTCAGAAACACAGTGGTCAGAAACACAGTGGTCAGAAACACTGTCGTCAGAAACACACTGGTCAGAGATACAGTGGTCAGAAACACAGTGGTCAGAAATACACTGGTCAGAAAAACAGTGGTCACAACACAGTGGTCAGAAACACAGTGACCGGAGACACCCTGGTCAGATAAACAGTGGTCATAGACATAGTAGTCAGAAACACACAGGTCAAAAACACACAGGTCAGAAACACAGTGGTCACAAACACATTGGTCAGAAACACTCTGGTCAGACACACAGTGGTCGGAAACACTTGGTCAGAAACACAGCGGTGAGAAACATAATGGTCAGAAACACACTGGTCAGAAACACGCTGTTCAGAAACACAGTGGTGAGAAGCACACTGATCAGAAACGCATTGGTCAGAAACACAATAGTCAGAAACACACTGGTCAGGATCACAATGGTCAGGAACACACTGGTCAGAAACACAGTGGTCAGGAACACAATGGTCAGAAACGCAGTGGTCAGAAACACAGTGGTTTGAAACAGAGTGGTCGGAGACACAGTGGTCAGAAACACAGTGGTCATTAACACATTGGTCAGAAACACACTGGTCAGAACCACAGTAGTCAGAAACACACTGGTCAGACTCACAGTGGTCAGAAGCACACTGGCCAGAAACACAGTGGTCAGAAACACAGTGGTCAGAAACCCATTAGTCAGAAACACAGTTGTCAGAAACAGACTGTTCAGAAACACACCGGTCAGAAACACAGTGGTCAGAAACCCAGTAGTCAGAAACACAGTGGTCAGAAACCCAGTAGTCAGAAACACAGTGGTCAGAAACCCAGTAGTCAGAAACACAGTGGTCAGAAACCCAGTAGTCAGAAACACAGTGGTCAGAAACCCAGTAGTCAGAAACACAGTGGTCAGAAACCCAGTAGTCAGAAACACAGTGGTCAGAAACCCAGTAGTCAGAAACACAGTGGTCAGAAACCCAGTAGTCAGAAACACAGTGGTCAGAAACCCAGTAGTCAGAAACACAGTGGTCAGAAACCCAGTAGTCAGAAACACAGTGGTCAGAAACCCAGTAGTCAGAAACACAGTGGTCAGAAACCCAGTAGTCAGAAACACAGTGGTCAGAAACCCAGTAGTCAGAAACACAGTGGTCAGAAACCCAGTAGTCAGAAACACAGTGGTCAGAAACCCAGTAGTCAGAAACACAGTGGTCAGAAACCCAGTAGTCAGAAACACAGTGGTCAGAAACCCAGTAGTCAGAAACACAGTGGTCAGAAACACACTGGTCAGACTCACAGTGGTCAGAAGCACACTGGCCAGAAACACAGTGGTCAGAAACACAGTGGTCAGAAACCCATTAGTCAGAAACACAGTTGTCAGAAACAGACTGTTCAGAAACACACCGGTCAGAAACACAGTGGTCAGTAACACAGTGGTCTTAAACACAGTGGTCAGAAACACAGTGGTCCGAAACACAGTGGTCACAAACACTGTCGTCATAAACACAGGGGTCAGAAACACGGTGATCAAAAACACACTGGTCAGAAACACAATGGTCAGAAACACACTGTTCAGAAACACACTGGTCAGAAACGTAGTGGTCAGACACACCCTGGTCAAAAAGATGGTGGTCAGAAACACAGTGGTCAGAAACACACTGGTCAGAAACACGGTGGTCAGAAACACACTGGTCAGAATCACAGTGGTCAGAAACACACTGGTCAGAATCACAGTGGTCAGAAACACACCGGCCAGAATTACAGTGGTCAGAAACACACAGGTCAGAACCACAATGGTCAAAAACACACTGGTCAGAAACACACTGGTCAGAAACAAAGTGGTCAGAAACACACTGGTCAGAATCACTTTGCTCGGAAACACAGTGGTCAGAACACACTGGTCTGAAATGCAGTGGTTAGAAACACAGTGGTCAGGAACACAGTGGTCAGAAACACTGTGGTCAGAAACACGCTGGAACACTGTGGTCAGAAACACACTGGTCAGACACACAGTGATTAGAAACACAGTGGTCAGAAACACGGTGGTAAGAAACTCACCGGTCAGAAACACAGTGGTCATAAACACAGTCGTGAGAAACACAATGGTCAGAAACACAGTGGTGGAAAACACACTGGTCAGAAACACAGTGGCCAGAAACACAGTGGTCAAAGACACACTAGTCAGAAAAGCAGTGGTCAGAGACACAATGGTCAGAAACATAGTGGTCAGAAACACACTGGTCAGAAAAACAGTGGGCGGAAACACAGTGGTCATAAACACATTGGTCAGAAACACACTGGTCATGAACACAGTGGTCAGAAACACAGTGGTAAGAAACACATTTGTCAGAAACACACTCGTCAGAAACACACTGGCCAGACGCACACTGTTCAGAAACACAGTAATCAGAAACACAGTGGTCAGAAACACAGTGGTCAGAAACACTGTGGTCAGTATTATAGTGGTCAGAAATACACTGGTCAGAAACACGGTCGTCAGAAACACAGAGGTCAGAAACACAGTGGTCAGAAACACACTGGTAAGAAACACAGTTGTCAGAAACACACTGGTCAGAAAGACAGTGGTCAGAAACACAGTGGTCAGAAACACGGTGATCAGAAACACAATGGCCAGAAACACAATGGTCAGAAACACAGTGGTAAGAAACACAAGGGTAAAAAACACAGTGGTCAGAAACACTGTGGTCAGAACCACGGTGGTCAGAAACACGGTGCTCAGAAACACTGTCGTAAGAAACACACTGGTCAGAAATACTGTGGTCAGAAACACAGTGGTAAGAAACACA
>SZWC01002663.1:49961-64067 GCA_023375785.1 Penium margaritaceum
GCGTTCTCAAAGCTTGCCCTCCTTCACCTCGTAAGAGGTGGACCGAGGTAGCTTGGGAGGTTCCCTCCTTCACCCTCTTGAGCGGTGGGCCGAGGCTCCCAAAGCGTGCCCTCCTTCACCTCGTTAGAGGCGGACCGAGGTGACTTTGAGGAGTCCCTCCTTCACCCTCTTGAGTGGTGGACCGAGGTTCCCAAAGCGTACCCTCCTTCACCTTGTGAGAGGTGGACCGAGGTGGCTTGTGAGAAATCCTCCTTCACCCTTTTTTTGTTTTGGAAAGAGGTTGGTTGTTGCTGAGAGTTTTTTTTGTGTGAAGGATGCAGCACGAAATTTCTGAAAGTAAGATGTGGTCACAGCTCTTGGAATCCAAAGGAGAGCGAGAATCTCTTGAGAAATGGAATAGCCACGGCCAAATGGTACAAGGACGGTCTCTAAGTCATAAAATGAAGTAGAGAATATTTTTCGGAGATCAACAAAAGAAACGGCATGAAGTTCGGAGGTCCGGAGGCCAAGATATGGCTCCTCCGTTCTCCTTTCCACCCTGGAACCCGGGGTTGACTTGGAAGTCTCCCTGGCCGTGGAGGAAAAAAAAGAAATTCGGCCTTGGAGGCTTGTTCACTCCCAATTCGCCCTTGAATGCCTCCCTTGCCATTGTAGCAGCTCCTGGCCACTCAAGCAACTGGTCCAGCAACCCCCTGCTTTGGCCAACCTCCTCCCGTCGGCCTCTCCTCGCGGCAAAACGGATAGTGGCGCGACTTCGCGGTTGGACGAGGTGAGGTTGAGAGGGGAGAGAGAGAGAGCGAGAGATTTGAGGAGGGTGGAGTAGTTGGGGTGAAGTAGGAACTCCAAGGTTGGGGAGGGTGAGAGTGACGAGTGGTGGATGTGGAGTAGTGGGCGGGTAGTGTTCCGCCCGCGCAACTGCGAAGTGCGACTGTCACTCGTCGATGGGCACACTTCTCCCCGTGCAACGCGACGAAGTGCACGGAGGGATGAGGACAAGCGGTGAGGTCACCGGTCGTTCTAGCTCTGGTACCAAATGTAACGCGAAAGTTGGGACTTAGCGTCGAAAGGTCTCGGCGATCTCGGAAAAGTTCGCGTTGTAAAACTGAATGACCATCCTCCTCGTCGGAGTGACCTTTCCTTGCCCGAGTCGTCATGGCTCGCCTCGCCCTTTCGAAGCTACGTTGTTGTTTCTTCATAAAGTTATGATTTGTTAATTATTCATAACTGTTTATGCATTTCTTTAGAAAGAACGGTGGAAACTTCCTGACCGTAATTCCTGTCGATATGCTCNTACCATGTCACCATCGTACGCCAGAGCACCCATGATGGTCATCGCAAGATCTATGTCTTCTGCTGAGAGGCGAGCGCGAAGCTTGTCGAGTTGGCCTTTGACGTTGAGGCGGCGCGCAGCACTGCCGAGTGCGCGTTCTGCCACCACGGCGCTGGGAAGGTTCGCCCGGTGGCCTCCCTCACCCTCAACACGGGGAACAACACGACTGCCTCCATCAACACGTTGAGACAGTCGCTCCACACCTGCCTCCTCAGCCGCTTCCATCGATGCGGACTTTCCGGCCTCACTGCCTTTGCTGGCGGCATCGTGGGCCTCAGCTTCTTCGTCCATGTCTTGCTCGGCCTCGATGACCACCTGATCCGCTGGCTCGTCTGGGGATTCGTCCCCATGCTCGCCACCGTCGATGACCTCCTTGGAGTTGGCGACAGTGGCTGCACCCTCTTCAGCAGCCTTCGAGCCTTCGTTGNCCCGAGTCGTCATGGCTCGCCTCGCCCTTTCGAAGCTACGTTGTTGTTTCTTCATAAAGTTATGATTTGTTAATTATTCATAACTGTTTATGCATTTCTTTAGAAAGAACGGTGGAAACTTCCTGACCGTAATTCCTGTCGATATGCTCGATGGGATTCGATTTCCCTTGCTTGCTTCACGCGTTTGCGTCAAACTTGACGCGACCTCTTGGTGTCGGTCGTGGAACAGTGTCCATGGACTGCCACAATCAAGTAATGATTACGGCAGTTCATTCTTGACTGTAAAATTTAGGTTCTGTTTGAAATTTTGTGTTGTGTTACAGAGAACCTCCATCCATTNTTCCATCGATGCGGACTTTCCGGCCTCACTGCCTTTGCTGGCGGCATCGTGGGCCTCAGCTTCTTCGTCCATGTCTTGCTCGGCCTCGATGACCACCTGATCCGCTGGCTCGTCTGGGGATTCGTCCCCATGCTCGCCACCGTCGATGACCTCCTTGGAGTTGGCGACAGTGGCTGCACCCTCTTCAGCAGCCTTCGAGCCTTCGTTGGCCGGGGTCGGTTGAGCATCGTGGCCAAAGTCGAGCTCAACGATCAACTTGTGGGGTTGCCCATCGCCTTGTGGATCGACTGCGTGGGCACCTTCGTTCTGTTGCTCGTTGTTAGGAGCCTTTGGTGTCTTTGTCTCTTGGCGACGCCGGTCGAGACTTTCCCCCTTTCGTCATTGGCTCTCGGCTTGGCTTTGCGAGGTGGCTCACCGGTGCCAACGTCCCGCGACGCTCCTTGGATCCCATGGGTGTTTTCTCATTCGAGCGGCATGGGTTAACGTTTGGAGGACGCCCCATAACCACAGAAAGTCCGGTCCGGAGGCCCGCCATTGCTTTTGCAAGGCCTCGCTACGGGTCACCCTTTTCCCAACCTCCTTCCTTTGTGATTTTTTTTTAAATGGGTGGAGGACACACTGGTAGTCAAGGTGTGCCTCACTTCAAACCCTTTTTGGGAGGTAGGTGGCGTTCTCAAAGCTTGCCCTCCTTCACCTCGTAAGAGGTGGACCGAGGTAGCTTGGGAGGTTCCCTCCTTCACCCTCTTGAGCGGTGGGCCGAGGCTCCCAAAGCGTGCCCTCCTTCACCTCGTTAGAGGCGGACCGAGGTGACTTTGAGGAGTCCCTCCTTCACCCTCTTGAGTGGTGGACCGAGGTTCCCAAAGCGTACCCTCCTTCACCTTGTGAGAGGTGGACCGAGGTGGCTTGTGAGAAATCCTCCTTCACCCTTTTTTTGTTTTGGAAAGAGGTTGGTTGTTGCTGAGAGTTTTTTTTGTGTGAAGGATGCAGCACGAAATTTCTGAAAGTAAGATGTGGTCACAGCTCTTGGAATCCAAAGGAGAGCGAGAATCTCTTGAGAAATGGAATAGCCACGGCCAAATGGTACAAGGACGGTCTCTAAGTCATAAAATGAAGTAGAGAATATTTTTCGGAGATCAACAAAAGAAACGGCATGAAGTTCGGAGGTCCGGAGGCCAAGATATGGCTCCTCCGTTCTCCTTTCCACCCTGGAACCCGGGGTTGACTTGGAAGTCTCCCTGGCCGTGGAGGAAAAAAAAGAAATTCGGCCTTGGAGGCTTGTTCACTCCCAATTCGCCCTTGAATGCCTCCCTTGCCATTGTAGCAGCTCCTGGCCACTCAAGCAACTGGTCCAGCAACCCCCTGCTTTGGCCAACCTCCTCCCGTCGGCCTCTCCTCGCGGCAAAACGGATAGTGGCGCGACTTCGCGGTTGGACGAGGTGAGGTTGAGAGGGGAGAGAGAGAGAGCGAGAGATTTGAGGAGGGTGGAGTAGTTGGGGTGAAGTAGGAACTCCAAGGTTGGGGAGGGTGAGAGTGACGAGTGGTGGATGTGGAGTAGTGGGCGGGTAGTGTTCCGCCCGCGCAACTGCGAAGTGCGACTGTCACTCGTCGATGGGCACACTTCTCCCCGTGCAACGCGACGAAGTGCACGGAGGGATGAGGACAAGCGGTGAGGTCACCGGTCGTTCTAGCTCTGGTACCAAATGTAACGCGAAAGTTGGGACTTAGCGTCGAAAGGTCTCGGCGATCTCGGAAAAGTTCGCGTTGTAAAACTGAATGACCATCCTCCTCGTCGGAGTGACCTTTCCTTGCCCGAGTCGTCATGGCTCGCCTCGCCCTTTCGAAGCTACGTTGTTGTTTCTTCATAAAGTTATGATTTGTTAATTATTCATAACTGTTTATGCATTTCTTTAGAAAGAACGGTGGAAACTTCCTGACCGTAATTCCTGTCGATATGCTCGATGGGATTCGATTTCCCTTGCTTGCTTCACGCGTTTGCGTCAAACTTGACGCGACCTCTTGGTGTCGGTCGTGGAACAGTGTCCATGGACTGCCACAATCAAGTAATGATTACGGCAGTTCATTCTTGACTGTAAAATTTAGGTTCTGTTTGAAATTTTGTGTTGTGTTACAGAGAACCTCCATCCATTTTGCTACCTAAAGAAAATTCATGATGTGGTAGATGTATCAATTACACAAATCTGGCAAATTTTAGTTTGAATAAACAAAAAGGATTCTTGATTCATCATAAATCATTGTCTTTGTTTTCGATTGCAAAATCGAAGATTTTTTTTCATAGTGAATAATAAGAATGTGGTGTCTTTGCTGCTTTCAAACACACCCCAGAAATGCAGATTTCATGCGGAAAAAATCATTTGTAGATCAAAGGTACATAACGCTAGTTGTGCCCTGGCTTCATCCAAGTTGCACCCTACTTTTACCCAGTTTTCACCGTAGCTATGACCCCTTTTTCATATTTGAGCACTTGATTCACCATAACTTCACCCTAGCTACATCCTATTTTTGTCGAACTTGTGTCCAAGTTACACCCTCACTACACCCCAATAGTGCACAAGCTCAGCAAAAGCTGTTCCCAAAGTACACCCTAATTACTCCATCATCGAGCCATAGTTGTGCTTTCTTCTGCTCTATTTTTGCCCTACCTATGCCCTTGACGCATATCTCTTGCGCCCTAGTTCAATAGTGGATGGGCATGAATTGTGATCAGGTTGTGTCCATGTTGTGCCTTAAGTGAGCCATACTTTGTCTTTACTAGCCAAGTTTTGCCCTATCTATGGCCAAGTTTTGCATGTTTGGCACCTTACTTGTGCCCTTCTTGCACCCTAGTCACATTCTACTTGCACCCTAGTGCACTTTTATTCATTCCCATGTTGTAGTCTTATTGCACCGTGGCTACACCTTGGTTGAATCCAAGTTGTTTCATAACTATGCCCCATCTGCACTCTAGTTCTGCCAAAAAAAAAGGCCTTTGTTTCATCATCTTTGTGCCTTGTTGCACCTGATTTACACCCTCCTTCTCCATAGTTGCACCCTCCTTGTACCCTACCTATGTTACAATCTCACCTGAGTTATGTCTTGGTTACGCCATAGCTTCTCCCTTGTAACTCTCTAGTTTTGGCCTAGACAAGTCATTGCTATTTACTAGTTTTATCTCATTTGTGCCCAAGTTCAACAGTAATTACGCCCTACTTTCGTCTTTCAACTGTTTTGCAACTTTTGTATCACACATGAGTTCAACCCTAGTTCATCCATCGTTGTGTTTGTTGCACCCAAGTTGCCCAAAGCCTCAATTGCACCCAGATTATGCCAATTCTGTCCCAATTGCAGCTTATTGGCAGTCCAGTTTCCACATCGATTCACCCTATCTTTTCCCTAGTTTCACCTAAGGCATGGCCCATGTGTACTCTAGTTGCTCCCTACATGCGACTAAGTTGTACTATACTCTTGCCCTAGTTGCACCATAATCGTTGCATGGTTTTTGACAGATCCTCTCTATGTTCATCCTAGTTGCACCTTTGTTACATCCTAGTTCTATCTTTTACATGCAATAGTTTCACCCTAATCAAGGGCGAGACTAGGGAGAACCCCAGGCTTGCCCTAGTTGTCGACCCTTGATATCTTCGTTGCACCCTATTCTGGTTGTACCCTTGATGCGTCTAATTTACACCCTAGTTTTGCTTGAGTTGTACTTGACTTGCACCTTGTATGTTCCCAAGTAGCAACCTAGTTCCCTTGAAATTCCTCGTACGTGTGCCATAGCTATGCCCTGATTTTCCATCCAGGTGCCTCAAACATGCTCTAGTTGCACCCAAGTAATAGTTTTGGTACACACAAATTGTCTGTTACTTATTTCTTCAATGCGCCCGCTTGAAAAAAACGGTCTCACACTAACTATTGGGCAAAACAGCCAGTGTATCCATGTGCCCGAAGGGTTGACCCTGCGAAAGCCACGAGGATAATTCTATGTCCGCCATATCCAGCACTTAGAATGAGTGAACGGCGTGTCACGCCCTACTCGCCATGCTCAATCAGCGACATGTGTCGCTGATCGAGCATGGCGAGGAGGGTCATGTGAACGTCGCTCGACCGCGGACCTCGCTCCCTCGCGAGATTGCGATCAAGCGATGACTCTAAAAAAAATCGACACGCAAACCCCTTGTTACGATTTAGGGTTTTGCATGTTTGCACAATTGGAGCCAGCGCAAAACATAAAACCCTACATCGTGGTAGGGGTTTTTGCGCCAAAGGAAAGTTAACAAAAAAGGTCATCGCTCGATCACGATTGAGTGAAAACACCCATTTCATATTCTTGTTTTTATTGACGGTACGCAAAACACCTAAGGTTTGCAAGAAAGAAAGTTCCAAACCCAATCCCGAATTACATTCGGGGTTGAGGGTTTTATTTTTTGCACAGGCATCTGCTGGGCCGTGCGGCAACGGGGCCCAGCAGATTCCCTCTCAAAGCATGGGGTGTCTCAGACCCCCCACGCAAGCCCGTCCCTCAAGCAATCACAAACAACTCGAAAGTGGGGGTTGTGATTGTTCGAGGGGCATCATGACATCATAGCTCTGACGTTGCATATCATGCAGCGACGACATGGTGTTCGCGCGCTTTCTTTTAAACGTCATTGATTTTCTTCGACCTGTGGATATGTCAGTGTTAAAGTTAAAATTCGTTGGGTATGGCGTTGTTAAAGAGACGTTACTGGATATGGGGGGCTCATTCAGGAAATCGGTGGGTATATGGTCACAACTCCGCTAACTATACCTTTGCTTCGGCCAAGATGCATCCAACTTGTAGTCAAGTTTTGACCTACTTACGGCCTATTCTACCAAAGGTTGATCAAGCCGGGTTTGTGCTGTTTGTACAAAAGAATACTCAATTTTGATTGCGGGGCTTGGGTAAAAATCTTTTCTTGTTTCATTTCCATCTCTATAAGGAGTCCAAAAATTCAATTGAGAAAATTGTGTGGATGGAGGCTCAAATCCTTCCATCCTCATCCTTTGAGGTGACCCTTGAGTTCCCTGAAGGAGGTTATGGCTCGTTTGCTTCCTTACGAGGGGTGGTTGGTCAACATCCTTCTTCACCTGTCCTCTTCTCACGTGGCATCTTGAACTTCATGGTGACCTTTAAGTTATCAGTAACATTTCAATTTCCGGATGTCTCTTCAACTTCAAGGAAAACGTACAATTCCCACGAGACCGTTTAGGTGCCATCAGCTACCATCAACCACTTAACATCTCTGTGTGGTTCTCAAACTATCGAGGTGGTTATGCAACTGCCAAGGTGGTTATGCAACCACCAAGGGAGCTCAAGTGATGGTCCACATGAGGTAACAGAGGAAGGGTGTCTCATTCATGATTAAGAAAATGAGTTTTTTCAATCCAACATGCCTTTGGATTCATTTGTTTACACTCCAAGCTGTGTCTTAGTAGCTACCTCTTGTGTTTTCCTCTACAGGTCTTGAACTCTAACAGCATAAGCTAATGCCTTGGGAAGTACCTCCTACAAGTGCTTGTGTCATCTTTAGTGTACACTACTGAATGTACGAGCACCCCTGTAGAAGTCTGGCTCTTAGACTTTGTCTCAAGGTATCGAGGTCGGGCGCCCTATGGCTACACTAGATGACACTTGTGGATACATTCCTACAGCAAGTTCTGGATCCTGTTTACTCATCTCTGGTATGGTGTATGTATTTGTACAAACATCTTACATTTTGTAAACGTCTCTCATTTATATCTAGATTCAAACATCCACATATCAAAAATCTGGACTCTCTCCATACATGTAGCGCCAGTGTGCCACGTGGCTTGGACTGGACCAAGCTTGTGGGGCAACGGATGGGATGAGTTGAGGGTTGGAGACCCTCAATAACCGTGGTTTTGGCCTAGTGGGCCAAGCTTCCCGTATGTACGTTACATTTGGTGTCAGAGCGCCAAGGTTCAAAACCCATTCTGGACACCGAGGGCGGGTCCATTCCTGTGTGGGAGGAATGTAGCGCCAGTGTGCAACGTGGCTTAGACTGGACCTGGCTTGTGGGGCGACGGATGGGATGAGTTGAGGGTCGGAGACCCTCAACTACCGCGGTTTTGGCCTAGTGGGCCAGGCTTCCCGTCTGTACGTTGCAATACACCAAGGCTGAAAATTTTCAAAGCTCACACTCTTTCATCCAACTTTAGCGTAGGAGACACACGTTGTGTCTAAATGCTGTTGTTGCTCTACTGCCTTCAAAGAGAAGAAGAAACGGCCTTTGCTAAACAATGTTGAGCCTCATTGAAAGGGAGATTGCTACACTGGACTTAAAAACCAACACGTTTTTCAAACCTTGGATTTTTTGGTTCTTGTTTCTAACGTATTTACACGACCTATCGTGCATGCATGAAAAGGTAATGAATGTATCCCACACACTTTAAAAATGTTAATTTCATCTTAGACGACCAGCATGAAGTGGGCTCACGTGGGACTTCATAGCATTAAGTCCTACATGAGCCCCAAAAACACACACAACATAAGATTGTGAAGAATATAGGAGCTCTCAAACATGAGAACAAATTGCTTCATTGGTTGGTGGATCACCTTTGCGATGGGGCTAATACTATACATGTTCAGACAGCCTGGTAATGGAGTCCAACAAGTCAAGAGCTAAGGACTCCAGAAATACTCAGTCCCTTGGCCAAGGGAGCAAGCGTATGTGTTTGGCTGTTTGCAACGAATAGCCATGTTGGAGCTAAGAGAAACCTCCAGGAGGACGGTAACTTTGGTGTCATTCACGATGTTACTTCTACGTGGAACAATATTTGAACACCAGAGTTAGCTAGATCTGGTAGCAACTTGGGCTAGATGTTGGTGTCCAATAATGCAAATTGTAGTGCTATGGAATCAAAGTGATTGACAAGTTGAAGCCCGTATGGTGATGATATGGCAGACATTTGAGCAATCTCTATCACATTTCTTTGAGCTTGTAGCCGCTTCCATGTTTGTATTCAAGAAGTTGAAGCACTTGAAGCACAATGGCATAGTTAACGGGTAAACACGTTGAAATGGGGTTGTTTAGAAGTAGTTGACATGCATAAGTTGTAGGTGGGAGATAAGTATAACAACACATTTTAAAGCAGGATTTTATCGACAATAAAACTCAATGAGATCACTGAGATTTAAGTAGTGATGGATATTATCGAGCACATTGACACGATGTGCGAACACTAATGAGGATTCCGCGACAACAAAGAGAACAATCAGAGTCAACCATAAACACAAAAAATACCTTATGGACATCAACCCACTACATAGAGGCCAACATCAGAGCAAGCCGCATGGTGGGAAGTGTCGCATTTGTGGTAGTATTGAGTACCACATGAAAAAAGAAAAACAACTAGAGGTTTGACAACTCGCAGTGGATTGAAAATGCCCAACTAGTAGAAACATACCGCTCTATTACATGATTTTGCAGTCTAGAGTACTTAATGACATGTAGTCTTGGTTTTCTTCCAACGTACATCTTTTGATTTGGACAAAATGATTTCATTTTGTTTTCTTGTTTTTGTGTTTTTCTCATCACTGGCAGTTTTTTTTAATCCGATTCTTACAATTCTGATGTTGGTTCACGTTGGACACAAGAAATCATGCATTTGTATGACTAGCACGCTTAGACGAGCACACTTTGGATTTTTTCCCGGCAACTCACAGAAAAATGAGACAAGACTCATGAATACATTGTTTTTCTTTTGGGCAAGATAATCTTATAAAAAGAACTTTTTTCAACGAGATGGACAGTCCGAAAATTGTATACAAAATTAATAGTATGGTGTATCTACAAAGAAAAAACTAGCCCCATTTTCAGTGATAAGTAGGGAGCTAATACTGTGGAGAAAAACATGCTTAAGCATTTGGAGAAGGGCGAAATGTCTCATATATCCGCGCAAGCATGAACATAACCCTGCCATATCCGCAAGTTAAATAATAACCATGCCATGTCCATTCACTTAAATTATAAGAACGTCATATCCACGACGCTGCCGATTACGTCCACGATATCCGTGCATGTTAGAATATCATCGCCGTATCCGGCATAATGTCAATTTTTCATCGGGATGGATATGGCGTCATTTTTAGGGGCCTTGAAATGTCATTTCGTGTTCGGATTATAGGATTACGTCGTTGACAGTCGTCACCTCCGACTATTCATGTCGTTGACGTCTACAAGTGACTTTGGTTATGGTGCTTTTTGTACGTCGTCGACCANACTTAAATTATAAGAACGTCATATCCACGACGCTGCCGATTACGTCCACGATATCCGTGCATGTTAGAATATCATCGCCGTATCCGGCATGATGTCAATTTTTCATCGGGATGGATATGCCATCATTTTGATGGGCCTTGTAATGTCATTTCGTGTTCGGATTATAGGATTACGTCGTTGACAGTCGTCACCTCCGACTATTCATGTCGTTGACGTCTACAAGTGACTTTGGTTATGGTGCTTTTTGTACGTCGTCGACCAATGACGTCTCGACTTTTCAAATATGCTTCGATGTCCCCAAAGTTATTGCCGACGTAAATTGGGGGATACTATATTGGCATAGAGACATCCGAACGGACTATTCATCCTAGTTTTTGTATGACCCTCTTCGACGAACACAACCTTTCATTGCGGGAGTTGACATAAGATGTCGTGCCAGTCTGGCAGAAGCCTCGCTGGCAGGTTGGACATATGTTAACCAATGGCCGCATCGTCCAGGCGCATGGTTCGACGTCGATACATCGAAGGTCCATGCCGTCGAGGTGTCGTGGTCTCCGAGGACTGCACTGTCCTCACGACGAGAAGTGCCTCGTGCCACGTGCGCAATTCGGCACGACTCATGTTGTCTATTGTTCAGAGCTTTGCCACAGTTGGTTGCACCCACTCGTGAGCTCTCAGTCAGTGTTGTGGAGTGACTGAGAGTAGCCTGTTTGCGCCGTCGGAGCTCTCGACAGCGGCTGAGGGACCGCACATATGGTGGACGCTTGTGCACCCGGTGAGAATGGGCATATCGTGTATTTAGTCATGGAATTTTCTACCGCATATCCACTTCGAACATGGCGGCACAACTCAGCTGGGCACAGAACAGTAGACGTCGCTCCCATGGCCCACCTCCGGTCACACCAGCACGAGGCACCCCTTCAACGGTGCACAAGCAGGCAGGACGAGCGTCTCCGTCCCAAGTCCAATTTTATGACGAGGACTTGGAGCGTGAACAGCAAGCAGCTGTACAATTTATCTCCCCTGAACAGGTTGCAAACAGCACGCTACGTCTCAGTCGTGGGGCCCATGGCCATGGTAATGCATGGCGGACGGTTGTATAGGACTAGAACCTCGTTGACTGTTGCGTTCTTTGTTTCTGACCCTTTTTTTCTGTGTGTTTAGGCGTGCAGGGTCCTCGGATGATGAGGCGGATGATGCGACCCCCAAAAGGCGCAAGACAACAGATAAGTTCCCGCCCGGCATGGTGTTTCCCACAATGGAAGAAGCACGGGCCGCAGTTGACGACTACGCCATAGCCAACCGCATGACCGTGCGGTGGCTTCGGAGTGAGAAGACTCGTTTTGAGGCACGTTGTGGACAGTGGAAGGACAAGAATTGTCCGTGGTTGCTCAAGGCGCATGTGGACGCAAAGCACGGCAACGTGGTCGTTAGCCAGTTCGTTGACGGCCATCACTGCGTGCCTGGCACAGGCCGTGGTGACCCTGCCAAAACCGTGCGATGGGTGAGTCGGCAGATTGCGTCCACGTTAAAGCGCAACCCCANTTTCCTGTTTACTGCGAGGAGGTACATATTGCTGCTTGTTTTGTACCAGTTTTCATGCAGTGCTTTGGGCACACTCCCACTGTCGGCCTAAATGTTGCATGTGTTGTTTTCTTACTGCAGCTCATGCGTGTGGATCCCAACACCCACGCGGTCGCGGAGGCCACCAAGGACGGGGTATTCCATAGGGCATTTGTTGCCCCTGGTGCAACTGTCCTTGGTTTCCAACACTGCCGCAGGCTTATAACCATGGACGGGACGCACCTGAAAAACGGCCATAAGCAGGTTCTACTCATCTGCCAATTTTTCGACGCAAACGACAACGCGGTGCCGATGGCATGGGCGATGGTGAGCGGGAAAAATGATGACAACTGGAAGTGGTTTTGCTTCCACTTGTCTCTGGATTACCCTACTGCTTCGCAGGAAGGCACAGTCGTCATAAGCGACCGGGACAAGGGTCTGCTGAACGCGGTGGCTGAGAAGCTGCCTGGAGCCCAGCACAGCTACTGTGCGTACCATCTGCGGGAGAACGTGCGACAGAAGCATGGCAAGCAGGCGGGGTATTGGTTCTGGAGGTTGGCGCATGCGTTGACAGAGGCGGAGTGGCAGAGGTGCGAGGAGCACCTACGTCGGGTGTCTACACGTGCAGCAGTGATGCTGTTGGGTGCCAACGGGGAAGGCGGGATCCCGCGGGAGCATTGGACGAGGTTCTACAGCCCCATTGGATGAGGCGGGCACAGCACGTCCAATGCCGTAGAGTCGCTGAACGCCAGAATCGTTGAGGTCCGCAAACTCTTCCCCTTCTATTGTTTTGTGGCATTGTACACTTGGGTGCAGCGCCTACTTGCAGACCGCCGGAAGCTGAGCAAGTCTGTGAGGGGCCAGTTTGCACCAACAACAGAGAAGCGCATGCTGAATGCGTCGGTCAGCAGCGCGGACTACGACGTGGAGGAAGAGGGCCCGCACTCGGCTACGGTGACANGGACGTGCATCACACACGCATGGCGTACCGAAGAACGTACAACCATCCCATGCCAGGGGTGAACCCCATCCACCTCAAACACCCAGAAGACAAGCAGTGGACGCAGCCGGGTCCAAAGCGTGGTCCAGGTCGTCCGAAGAGTGCAAGGTGGGAGCGGGAAGACCGGCGCAAGAAGAACTACATCTGCCCCCAGTGTGGTGTGAAAGGGCACACGAAGAAGAAGTGCACTAACCCTCCTGTAGTGAGTGGTGCGGCAGCAGCAGCAGCAAACGCCCTGCTGCGCCGACTAGAACGCACCGACGCTGCCATCGCAGAGGAAACAGCAGCCGGACGCTTTCCCAGCGTGCATCCTGGTGAAGCAAGGGCTACCAGAGACACTGGAGCCAAGACAGTGGGAGGTGCTGAGGACAGAGAGCCGGGGGCCATTTTGACTGGCTGGGCAGCTCTACGAGCGGGAGAGCGCAGGGCTGCAACCGTCACTGCACACACGCAAGGACCAGGCCTTGGCGGGGTAAACACTGCAACAGGTGCTGTAGCGGCTGCAACTGGTACAACAGTTGGGCAAGCTGGTGCCACAGGTGGACGCGAAGGTGCAGCGGCAAGTGCACACACAGTGGGAGGTGCTGTAGCAGCAAGTGGTGCAGGTGCAGGCCCACAGTATGATCCAGTGAACGACAACACCTACGACTCTGGTGAAGAGGAGGTCTACGACCCCGAGAGGTACATTGTGGAGGACTCAGACGAGGAGGAGGAGGACGAGGACAGGTACGAGAACCTAAGGGACCAGCATGAGTGGGAGCGTTGGGAGGAGATGTATCAACAGGCAGCAGCCGTGCAGGATGCCTGTCATGTGGAGGACCAGTGGGACGACGAACCCGACGACGTGGAGGACGACATGTACATGTAAGTCATGTTTTTTTGTGACCATTGTTATTTTCCTACATAGTGTGTCTATTTGGTTTTTGCACCTAATGCTAATGTTGTACCAATTGTGCTTGCACGTGACAGAACTTCCAACAGTGTTTTCAAGAAGCAAGCAGCGATGTCGTGCGGCCGAAGCATGGGAAGACGAGCTGCAAGTAGTGGAAGACATGGAGGGGCGGGTCAGGCATGAAGTGGCCCAACACGTGGGGCAGGCCCTTCTTGTGTAGTGTTGTTTTCCAGAGGATGTAGTCATGGTGGGGTGGGTCAGGCTCAGTGTGGCCCAATACAGGGAGAAGCCC
>SZWC01002663.1:64293-69293 GCA_023375785.1 Penium margaritaceum
ACCAGCGGTACCTGGGTATGAATTCAGGTGGTATTATTCGTAACTGTAGAATGCTCGAACTCTCGTGCTATGCTTCGAGCATACTGTCGTGCCTGGATATAATAATGTAACATACTGTCGTGCCTGGGTACAATAATTGATTAATACCATAATGTAAGAAGCGGAACCTGGGTACGAATGCAAGCGGTATTATTCGTGCGCCCACAATGGTCGTACTGTCGTGCTATGATGCTCGTCATATGTAGCCCGAGTTCGAATCCGTAACCAGCACAGACCATAGCTTATTGGACACGTCATCATGCTTGCACCGCACGATGCCGTGGCCGTCGCTGTATTGCGGCGATGTCAACGTCCACTCACCTCGAACGCTACATTCATGCATTATTCATTAGAAAACGACAGCACGACAGTCTGTCAGGCGAATACGCGGATGACGAAAAATTGCACACAGTATGCGCTCGGCCAACTGGGGAGCATTCGTCATGGGCCGACTTGCCATTTCGGCGAAAATGGATATAGCGTAGTTAACTTAAAACCCGATGGATATGGCGTTCACATATGAAACTGCTCGTGTGTGTCGTGGATAATGGCCAGTGCGGTGGACATGGCGTCATTAAAGTTCCGTTCTTTGGATATGGCGTGGTTATTGTGCGACATCTGGACACCGCGGTAGATATCGGGAATTCTGTGGGTATATGGTCACTCCCCCGTTTGGAGAATCCTTTTGAAATCCAAAATGTATACATTGGCCACATAATCTTATTTCTGACCCAGTCCTTGTTCAAGGTCATGGGTCGCTAGAAGGTCTCTAGCATTCGAGCCTATCTGACCCATGACCCATTGAAAGCTCAAACCTGGATTCGTTGTTCGAAGCTAGAAGCCGACCTTAAACGATTGGACGGTCATTTTGATTCCCAGGCAATCATGGCCGTCCACTTTCCCTAAAATGTGTGAGCGTTTTCTTATGGTTTAATGGTGCCACTCGAGATCAGACTTTCACTGTGAAGGTCTTGTTTTATGATGTGTCTTTGAAAGTCATATTCCAGAGTTAACATGACAGAGATAATGCATGAATTTCTGGTTATAGGAAAACACCGCCTCCCTCGAAAGCTCGCCGTTGGGGCGGTCTACGAGGTGAGATGTTCATGTCAGGTCAGAGCAATTTTCCTGCAGATGAATCCTATGGTGATCGCAGACCGTTACATTTTTCAGGGGTAGCTTTTCAGAACAGGCGTTCGCCATGATGTCTACAACGTCATCATACATGGTGGTGACTTGTTAGGTCATCACCTCGGACAAGTTTACCCATCTGAATTCTCATTGCATGGCTCTGTGTACAGGAAGGGGTGTCAGATTTAATGGAAGATAAGAGATTTACTTGACTGCGGTGAGTCACAATCAACGATGTTATAGAGAGGCTTGGCATTGCACGTCTTACTTGGAAGGTGACTTAAGTCATGTTGGTGAAACAGAAGTTTAGTGTGGATTGCCTTTTGAAACCTCGAAAGGTGTGTTTGAGCAAGTGGTCATATGAGGATATATGTTCACATGTCCAATGGATAACCACAATGCCCTTTTAAGGCGTGAATAGCTGCACTAGTGGAGTCATGATGTGGATTGAGTGTGATGCTGGACGAAACTAAATCGAAATGGAGAGGGGGTTCTTTTGGAGCTATGGGTTTGAGGCGATGAATGCAAGGCTAGCAAGGTACCTGAGCTGAGTTATGTTCAGTTAAATCTTTGTTAGCGCAAGGGAGACCAAGTTCATATTGTGTGGATATGGCAGAAGGAAGTAAAAGAAGAGGGTGAAGTCCTGGCAGTAGTAGTAAAGGAGTAAGAAAGTGAGTTGTAGAAACCAATACATGACCTATTGGATGCAATAATAGAAGTTCCAGAAAGCTACATAGATGTGTTTCTACTGAGTTTCCAGAGGTTGTGCTACCTTTCCATATCACTAACCATTTAATCAAGCTACTTCCATGAGTGACTGAAACTATGCACATTTATTATCACATGAGCAACAATGTTTTGGGCATGCTCAAGAAGCAGCTAGCAGAGCTATCGGAGCTGGGGTCAATAGCACATCGATGTTGCTTTATCGAGCGCAATTCCTCTTCATGAAGGACAAGGCAGGGGAGTTGCAGATGTGCATGGAGTACTACAAAGTGAACAACATAAAAATCAAGAGCTGGTATCATTTGTTAAAGGTCGAGAAGCTGTTTGACTAATCGAGGAGAACTTATTTGTTAGGAAAGGATTGACTTGTGCTCAAGGTACTGTTACATCGAAGTGTGGAGCATCTGCAGGAGGTAGAGTTTCGTACGTCGTATGGCCATGTCAAGTACCTTGTGATGCCGATGGGATTGACCAATATTGTTGAAGCATTCATGAGGCTCGTAAAAGGGGTCTTCCACCCTCGGCTGAACAAGTTTGTTGTGGTATTTTTTGACAAAATCGTGAAGTGCTCTCAGCTTTTGAAAGATTTCAACAAGAATTTCACTGGGCGTTGGGTAACTGTTAGACAAACATTGTTGTTTTAAGCTTTTTAAGTGTGATATTGATATTTGAAAGGTGGATTTCAGTGGGTTCTTTGCAAGTGGCAAGGGCATCCATAGGATCCACAGGAGGTTTAGGTGATGGAGAGGTGGCCAACACCCGGGTTCATGAGTAGACCTAATTTTTTAGTGTAGTGTGTCATGGACTACCCATAAGTCATTAGATTATGCCAAGAGAAGAGGATGCCACTTACTTGGCTGTTGAGGAAAGATCACCAATGCTAATGGGATGCGAAAGATAACCAGAGCTTTCAGAAGCTCAAGATTGTGATTCATGACAATCCAGTCTTGGTGCATATGTATTTATCCAAAAGAGAACTTCATGGTGAAGGATAGAAGAGACTATGCTACGAGAGAAGTGCTGATGTAGGATCACGAAAATAAGTTGCAACCAGTTTCTTCCATGTTTCAAAAGTTGCAACATGTGGTTTTGAACTAGAACATCCATGAAAAGGAAATACATGAATGCGGTTATGAATGCGTTCAAGCACTACAAGGTCTCTCCTGAATTGTGGCATTGTGTTTTCTTTACAAAGCAAGTACTTCAATCCACAAAGCCTTGTACGGATTGACGAATTCACCGTGCCACTAAAACATGGAGATCGCTGCCACCACGAAGAAGGGGGGATGCTATTGTAGCATAGTCAATTCAGTGCTGCTTTTCACCTCATCCCTTGCTTTCTTTGTGGCCGTTCACGATTATGTCAACGATCTGCTTATAGTCTCTCCAACTCCCTCTTTTGTCAAGAAAATTGACATCTTTTTACATTCCAAATACAAAATGAAGGAACGTGGCCCCGATCGAGTCGGCCTCGACATGGAGCTCGAGCAATATTGGAAACACCGCTTGCTGCATGTCCACGAGGCCGCATGTGTGTACAACTTGGGAGAGAGCTTGGCTCCACTGCTCTCTGCACTCCCCTCCTCTTTGGCACTGATGACCCTAGCTGACAAGAGGCTGCTTAAGTCATTTGATGCTTAGAATTTGTGCAAGAAAGTCGATGCCATAGATCGTATCCATGTCATTAGCAATGATGACGCGCACTAACATTGTTTTTGCCGTCACCTTCTTGGTGCAGTTCACTCGTTGTCCATAAGGGCGCCAATTCTCCACGTAGGCGATACTCCACGTTTCTCCAGGCTCTGCTATTGGGTACAACCATCTTTCGCCGTCAAACAATACACACACAACGACTGGGCCCATGATACTGAAACTCGTAGATGCCCCAGGCAGGTGCACTCCAATATTGTGGAAGATAGTGAACTAGGGCTACGTGGGGCAGACTTCAAAGGAGGCTGAGTATGTTGCACTTGGCTCAGGTTCGTGTGAAAATGCATGATTGTATCATTTGCTTTCGTGATTGTGTTTTCTCACCCGCCACATTATTTGTTGTTTGACATCCAGACTGCTAAGAATGATGGCATGTACTTCTCACTAGGTTTTGTTTTTTCTAAACGCTTTGCAAAGCGTTTAAGAAAAAAAAAACTGCTAAGAATGATGGCACGTACTTCTCACGTACAAAGCACATAAATGTCAAGCATCACTTCATGCAAGAGTGCATTGTTTCAAGGTTATTGGGGTGGGCATGTGACAAAAATGCATTCATTTGATGACAACAGAGTTTGACAGTAGGATGCTGCACACACAATACTCTTGTGAACGATGTGTTTCTTTGCATTCTAGTTCCCCTTCTATAGCTCGGCCTTGTGTTTTGTCATGTCATTGACGTGCCCTTATACCTACACCTTATCCCTATGTATTGTGTGGATTTATGTGCCTCTTAGTCATGGGAGAGTGTTGCTTAGTGTACGCCTTGTAAGCAATATACTTCAACCTCTTCATTTTTCCCACATGCAGACACAAGTGCAGGAGACAAAATCCACATTACTACTGGTTACAACGACTGGTCCTCAGCTGAGATATCCCACTGACGTCGTCACAAATAGGCAATGGCTTCATTAGTGACATAGCATGGAGCGGTATCAATGCTTGTGGAGTTAGCAGACGCTCTTGCCGTCAAGTTTGACTCCTCTTCATGTGGAATCTTGATGCTCGTAAAAATGCAACATACCCACATGCCCTTGAGGATGATGTTGGGATCTATCATGCATGCAACATAGTCCTCAGCCCATTTGCCAATACTAACAGGATCATGCTTCTGGATTCTTCCAACAGCAAACACTCTCGTTGTTATTGAGAGGTTTGGCTTGATCCCATGGGTGGCGGCAAGACCCACCCTACGCTTGATGCGCGTGGCTGGTGCTCCCTCCACCAAGAGCCTCTCATCTCCTCCCTCCCACCTGTGCTCTTGTTTTGTTCCAGGTTCGTCATAAGTCACCAGCTTGTGAGATACATAGCATGTGTGTCTGGCCTCTCCCTTATTGCTTTCACTATCTCCCTGGATTCCCTTCATTCCCTACAATTCGTGAAACACGGTGAAATGG